>JAANBC010000396.1:0-29924 GCA_014621405.1 Stylonectria norvegica
CCCATCACCAGTCTAACACTCGAATCTTCCGACACGGCGGCCCTTCTCAAGACCCCGGGCAAGACGTACGCGCTGCGCCAAAAGAACACATCCAACGCCATGATGCTGATCGCGCCGCACTCCTCGACGTCGAGCTCGGAGCAGGGCCTCGCGGTCATCTCGACGATTCAAGAGACCGTGGAGCTGGACGTGGTACCTGAGCGACCAGCGCCGACGCAGCCGCTGAAGAATACAGGTAGTAAAGGGAAGTGGCATGAGAAATTCGGGAAGAATAGGTGAAGAGGCCCTGGGACAAACTGAGCAATGGGATATTGGCCGACGATCTCTATGTTGGACATGATTTAATCACGAGTATGGCGTTGGGGGAAATATGTAAGTTATTGAAGTCGCTACGCTTGCGCCAAATATCATCCTAACTCAAGACAAGGGGTAACATATGCTAAAGAGAGAGAAAAAAGCAGACTGCCGCTGCATGCCGTGGACCCAAACGCCAATGCTCCAAAGCCGGTCGCAGACACCCTCTGCATAAGTAAACAGCAATCTTAATCGGTGGAATAACTCGAGGTCAAGTTGGCCTTAACCGTTTGCGCTCTATATCTGGCCCATCGAGTTGCCAGTGTACATGAGTGTGTAAACCGTGCGTCCTGTGTCCACCGGTCTCTAGCCCTTATTAGCTTGCTTCGAAGCTGGACCTTGTGGGTTCTGGGCCAGGTGTCCATATCTGAGCCCCAAGGGGAGGCCCTCCAAGTCAAAGATGGGCAAACCGCCTTGCAAAACCTGGTTTGCGTTCAGACTCTGGTTCGAGTTCGGAGCCTGGTTCGGATTCAAATTCTGCTTCCGGATCATGGGCTGGTTCGGCATCGGTTGATATGGGTTTGCCGCGGCTCCCGAAAACCCAGGCAGGTCGATGTAATTAGTCCAAGGGTCCATATAGTTGCCGACGGCTTCGCGGTCAGGCCAGGCGAAGTTTCCTGGCCTGCCGTAGTTACCTGGCTGTTTCTGGGGTAGGTTTGGATTTCCAACCCGGTCTGGCGTAGCTGCTGGGGCTCGGGGAATCAAACCGGAATATCCTTGACGATATAAGGGTTGCAAGGGTCCCATGGGCTGTGAATGTCCAACCTGCCAAGGGTTGTTTTGTGACTTTTGCTGTTGTTGGTTTGGTAGCGGTACAGCATTTTGCTGCTGCTTCAGAGCTTGGTTTTGCTGGGGAAAGGAGTCCTGCCGAGAAGCTTGGCCTTGCTGGGGAGCGTGCATCTGCTGCAGGGCTTGGGCTTCGTTTCGCGCCCTCAGTCCCGAACGTAGTACCCACGACCTGCCTCGCTTTTGCTCACGATCGTATTTCTCCTTGACAAGTGCGCCTAACTCGGAGGAGACTGGGCTTAATCCGGTGGCCTTGTGCTGTTCGCCCCCCTTGGCCGCGGATACTTGGGAATGTGGATGAGGTCCAAGTTGCCAGTTGGGTTCCACGGGAAGATCCAGCTTCGGGGCTTCATCTCGCGGTTGGCTTCGCTCCCAAGGCCGCGGCAGCACCGCCTCTTCTGCCTGCGCGGGGTGCTCCGGTGGACGCGCAGCTTGGCGCTCCAGCCGGTGTACTCGCATCCTCATCAGCTCTCGCCTAATGACACCGTTTCCTTGAGGTATCGYTCCTTGAGGCACCGCTCCTTGAGGCACCGCTCTTTGAGGCACCGCTCTTTGAGGCACCGCTCCTTGAGGTACCGCCAGCTTGTCTAGTTGGCCCGGAGGAAAAGGGGGTATCATAACCCTTGGCGGATCGCCGGGTGGCATCATGTTGATCATGTCTCGGTACTGGGCCCATTGTTCGGCCCTATTGGGATCCCTCTTGCGCCGGAGCTCTTCGTCCTGAGTGACGTTCTTTGACATGTTGAACTGCAGAAGTTCAGGATCGACTTGGGGGTTCTTCTCCGTGACAAGCTTCCTGGCCGTTTCCTCGGCTTTCTTGGTTTCATCCAAGTGTCGCTGCTCAGCACTGTCGAAAAGGGGGCAGTTACCTACTTTACCGCCTCGTGCTACATCGTTGAAGTGATCGTATTGGCAAGATTTGGAGCACACGTAGCATTGTGTATTTCTACAGCCCGCGCGCGTGCACGTCATCTTGTTGCAGCCGAGTTCTTTGATGAAAGGAGTTTTGCCTGTTGTCCACGATTAGTATACATCTTCAACGCTGAGTCAGATGAGCCGAGAGCTTTACTCACACTTGTTGCACTTGCGAATCATAGCTGCGGACATGGCTTCTTCGATCTCTCGTCTCGCTCCCAGACCGTTTTCAATGGACACTTCTTGGCAACTCTTTGGTAGATGAGTCTCGGCGTTGCAGAGACGACAGCTAACCACCTGGCATTCTTGGTTTTCACAGCGGAACTCTTTGTTAACTTCGATCGGCGGGTATTCCGCTGCGTAAGAGCAGAAAGGGCACTTTGCGAGGTTTTCGATGCCTGCTATGCGCAGAATTGCCTCTTGTTCTATCCGATCCAACGCCGTGGAAAGCCTCTCGGGGAGAAATTTCTGCCGCTCAGTGTGAGAGAAGCCGGCCTCGCAATTGTCCATGGACATGCAAGTAAGGTCATACTTTTGGAGGCCGACCAACGCCTCGGCAGTTTGGCGGGGACAATTGGTACAAAACCACTGATTTCTATTAGCTTGTGCTACGGACGAGGATCAAGAGGATCGAGATGTAGATTGACTTACATGCATGTGCTCCCCTTGGCAGTGGACGAGACGATGGATGGGGAACTCCATGAAACAGCACTGACACTCGCCGACAAATCCCTGGGCTTGCGCCTCCGCATCGTGTCTCTGCTCCATCTCTTCCTTCGCCTGCTTCAGTCTCTGCTTTGCCTCTCGCTTACAACGAGTAAGCCGCGCAAGCTGCAGGTCCTCCAGCATCTTCTTATCGTAGGGACAGGCACAGTGTTCGATTGTATCGGCGAGATTCTCAGGCTTGTGCGTGTCCTCTTGGTGCGATGAGCTTTTCTTCATCTGCCATGGCTGGTCTGAGACGTGAAATCTGGATACCATATCATCGAGCGCGAGATATGTCGGGCGAAGCTGCTGGTCGTGCACGTTGAGAAGCTCCTGGATAACTTTGTGGGGGACCTTGGGGAAATCCCCTGCGATGAGGTTTTTGCTGAGATATATACGCGTCAGCTTCCAAAGTATAAATGTGCGAAGCGCACCTTGCCGTGGGGGAAGGCATTGGCTGATCTATGGCTGCGAAACCTCGCCATGGTAGAGTAGTAAGTTTTGACTAAGTTTTAAGCACTCACATTTTCCACACTGCCTTGGGAGACAGGTTCACGATTGGCGCGGCTGGTGAGCTGCACCTGCGCCTTGCTCTTCCGGAACTTTCCTCGTCGTAGTCGTCGCTGTCTTCGTCGTCACTTGAGTCTTGTTCAATCTCTCGCTTCCGCTTCAGCGCTTTCGGCTTAGGTTTCTTGTCATACCCGGTGCCTTTTTCGCTAAGATCGACAATATGATTGATCACGACATCTGCATCAAAGAGAAGAGGAGCTGCTACGGCGACCACGAAGTTGGGGCAGATGTCTGGGAACACAGCCTCAACAGCGTTGACACAGGCATCCTGAGCTTTGCTGGATGTGTCGTCCATGACCCTGGTTCGTGGCCGTAGGCGGCGCTTGTACTTGACTCAGCCCTCACAATATTTTGGATGGGTTTCTTTTGTTCCTATGTTTGGCACGAATTAGAATCCCTTGCTTGTGACAGATGAGAGTCCGGCATGACAGGTCCAGCAAAGCTACGAGAGAGCAGTAATAAGGTCGACAGCTTCAAGCCTTTTCTCTATGCACAGCCGGGAAAGGCTGAAGAACCATATGTCGTTCGCAGCAGCGAGAAGAAGCTCTTCAACTCCATAGCATAGGAAAGAGGTGCGACAATGCCGTTCCCGAGCACGGCTCTTATGTAACGTGGGATAGGATGAATGAGCGTAGGGGAGACATGGAAGCTTACCGCTGGGAAAAACAGTCGGTTGATGAGGAAACAGATCGCGTCGTTGCCAAATGCTGAAAAGGCTCATGAGGTAGATGTTTGTGGAGTCGAGGGATGCAGGAGAGCAGGTAGATTAGATAGAAGCAGAAGCAGAAGATGCAAAAGCAGAGATGCAAGCTAATAGACGGCGGCAGCTGCGAGAGCAGAGAAAAGAACAGGCGAACAGGTGACAAGGTGAATATCTGGACCAGCAGATGTTAGGCAGTGAATGGGAATTCTCGAGTCTAACTGCACGAGTCGGAGCCTCCCACGGTGTCCCACCGACCACGGCGAGACACGGCTGGCTATGTGAGGCGTAGACGAGGTACGGCGGCCGTAAGATGCGGCTTCTGCAGCGAGTAGATATTCACTCCGAACGGCCCATTGGACATGTCGCCAATGGTGTCGTGATACTGGCGGTTTGTGACTCTGTAGGCTAAGAAGGATGCCGATGCGCGGGATGGATTCCACGCGCTGCCTGATGTACGGATACCGTCGAACCGCTGGAGAGGTAGCAAATCGATCCCCAAGGTTGAATCTCGAATGTCGGGGGGCGTAGTTTGCAGCGCCCACGGCTTGGCCTGGCCTGCTGGCCTCGCTGGTGCAGGTGTAGGATGAAGGTGATACGGTGAAGTGGGTTGACGAATGAATGTATGAAGGTTCAAAGTTCCAAGGCACAGAGAGTACTTCTACTACCTTAGTAGTAGTCGGTAGTCGGTAGTCGGGAGTCGTATTCGTACGTAGTTGTAGACTTGGATTGGCAGTTGGCAGTTGGTAATTAGTTGGCAGTTTGCTCTCCAGTTGCCCTCCACTTTCCAGCTGGAAATCGTCACACTTCAAGAGCCCCCAAACATGCGACCTACCGCATTAGGCTGCAGATGTGAGGTGAAGCGTTGTTGGTTGAAATAGCTACTACTAGCAGTATGAATGCGACCAGCTGTTTCGGTCAACACGGCTTTTGTCGTAGCTGTCAATTTGCTTGCTTCTCACTTTTCTTTTAAGTCGTCGTTTGGCTTCATCAATGAATGGGCTTATTTAAGGTAGTTCACTAGTACAGCCAGACTCCACTGAGAGACCGGGATTTAATTAAGGAAAGCCCCCGGCGTCGAAAGTGGCACCGCTTGCTGGTCAAATGGTGTACCCAAGTACCGTCCTGGGATCTAAAATGCAATCCCTGTAGAGAGTTTCTGGGGCGAAAGATCCAATAATGGCCCTCGAGACCAAAAGGTAGAGAGAATAGTTAAAATGAACCCCGGGGGGGTGTGAAAGAGATCCTTGAAGGTAAGGGATCCAAAAATGGCCCTCAAGACTACTACCTTAAGTAAGAGTGGGAAAAGTCCACCCCCCTCCCCCCTCCGGAAACTAAGATAAATCCCTACCTTGAGGAGAACGCAAAAAGTGATCTCTACCTAGCTAGGGGGTGCAGGATCCAGAAATGGCCGTCAAGGCCAAAAGGGATCCACGGAGATGGAGAGCGAGAATAATCCTGCGGAGAGTACGAAAGAAATCCCAGGGGGTTTAGGAAATTCCGCCCGGAGACTATAAGGGTGGAACTCCGCGGGGTTGACGCTTCAATTCATCCTGTTCCAACACCATCATCATCACCGCTTCCATTACTCTCTACATCCCCTGCCTCAATCAAGTCGATTTTCGCGCCATCAAACCAGACCTACAATGCCACCGGGTATTATTCGACGGTCGCCGGCAGAACCGTGCCTTTACTACTACTAATTACCTAGTAACCAACGACAAGATCACTACTGACGGGCCCTTGCTTTTGACACGGCATCTTTACGTTAGACGACTCACCTTCCCGGTTTCAAACTGTCTCAACATCGGTGCCTGTACCAAAGCTTTAGTTTTATACAGTATGTACAGTGTTGTTCTGATCCGATTCCGAACTCAACCGTACCAGTAGTCCTACGCTAGGTAGATGCCTCCAACAACACACAAGTACCTTATTGTACGGCTAGTTGTCAAGCTTGATATCTAGTAGTCGAATGTTTATTCCTTCTCTCGAGACTCATGTTCAACTGGCATCGTCTTCATCAAGGTCGTCGCCGTCGTCATCGTCATCGTCATCGTCGTAGATGATAGTCGTCCTTCGTCGTCTCGTCGATCTCCGTGGTGTCGGCTGGTTGCGTTCTGGAGCTTTTGACTTATCCTTCGGCTTCGGCTTCGTCTTGACCTTGGCTTTGGTCTTATTCTTCGTGTTTGTGTCTCGTCTCGATGAGTCGCTATCCTCCTCCTCCCCCGCATCTCCCTCTGGTTCTTCAACATTAGAAAAGAAATGCGAAGTTGAAGCCGCATTTTCTGAATCCGCACTTTCCCCATCCTGCATCATCGCGTCCGCCTCTGCCGCATGGTGTTCCACCACTAAATCATCCTCCCCTTCATCGTCCTCATCGACTGCTGGGAAGAAGCCCGTAGCGTGATGTTGTGCCGGCTCTTCAGCGTCCTCCTTCTCCTCTTCGTACCCCTCAGGAAGGAAGCCGCCAGCCATGGCCTCATCATGGTCGGCCTTCGTAGCCTTGTTCACCAACGGAGCATCCCTGTTATGCCCGAACACCGAAACCTTGTCGTCGATTTCTCCGTACTCCAGGCGAATTCGTGCTGCAATGCGCATACCCATGAGGAACTTCCGCCATCGACCGAGCGCCGCCTTCCGACGCTTCTCGTCTTCTTTCCTTGTGCGCTCAGCTTCGTCTTTCTCGAGCTCTACCATAACTTGGTCGTGGTACTCTTCGGCAATGACAACGCCCTGGATGACGGGTACAGCCATGCGATTACCAAACTCAAAGTCAACCACTGCCTCGGCGTAATCGATCTGTAGCCTTTTGCAAACCCGCCCAGCGCCCCTAAATGGAACGTGAACAGCGCCTTCGGGGCACATATGCTCGGCAAAAAGATCAATGTTACTAGTAAGATGTCAGTGTTGACACTCAACCCAGATGATAGCCCCGCCAGAGCGACATACCCGTAATCATTTTTAGGAATGATACCATCTTTGATAGGGGGTGGAATGATCCATTCCGTCTGATCCAAGCTGAACAAACCTTGCAGTACTTTTTGGCCCGTCGCAGCTTCTGCCTCCATGATCTCACGTCGTCGATTCGTCGTAGCCGCTCGATACGGAACTCTTTTCAACGGCTGCTCCCCATGGAGCGGCGCTCTTCCTTGCTTGTGCCAGGTCTCGGCGCTCTTCACATTAAGCACGTCGCTCCGGCGGTACACGTCTTCCTCCTCCTCCTTGCCACCTTTGGATTTGTTCTTGAACACCTTCACAGGTATCGCGCCAGGCTTCAATGCCTCCTCGCGCTTAAAGTGTCGTTCGAGGGCGTACTCTTTAGACTGTTTGTAGTACTGCAAGGTCTCGTCACCTTCCTTGACCTCTTTCTTCTCTGGCTTCGCGGGCGTCAGGTCTGTTGAATCTTCCATTTCGTCAACTTCCGTAACGGGATTCTTTTTGGTGCCACGACGATAACCGGAGATTGCCGTTTTGAACCAGTCGAATTGCTCATACCGCTTGACTTTTCCGTGTTGATTATACACCGGGATTTTCTCCAACGGCATTCTCGCCCCTTTCGTCCGACCAGGCAGCGTCTTGCGTTTCAAATACCTGACCGTAACGTCCTTAGCTGTACCATCTTGAGAGTAGCCCATAACATAGGCCATCATTTGCCGAGCTTTGTCTGCTTTAGCACCGCGAGGTTCCAAACATTCAATGAGATCTCTATTCGTACCAACAACGTGTTTGACGATTGGATCAACAGATACGTATTTGTTCGTGACTGGCGACAAGACTTCGGTCCAATAATGTGGAAAGCCCAGATCCTTGTCGTACTTCGTCTCAGGGGTTGTCTTCGTGCTTCTCGGCGTCGTCTTCATATCCACCACAGATTCGTCGTCCGTATCCATGTATTCTAACCCCAGCTCTTCCGAGTCACTTAAGACAATTGGTTTGCTCTGTTTCCTCGACTTCGTAGATCTTCCGATTTTTGGTGCGGTCTCATCGGTAGGTATGGCTCTAGGTTTCTTTGCCGATTTCTTCGGTTTGGTTGTAGTTTTCTTTGACTCGTTCTCTTTGACTTCCTTTTTGGGGGATTCGGGTTTTGACAAGACATCGTCCTTCTCGGGCTCAGCATCCTCTAGTTTGTTCCACCCAAACCCTAGTGTCTGCAGGTTGGCGACCATTCGTGCTTCCAAGGCGAGCCCGCGGAGCAACGCTGTAAAAAGCTGTGCACCCACATCTCGACTTCCTTCGCAATTTCGAGCACAGTAACGAAACTCCTCTAAAGTCTGTATCCTCTCTCCAAAATGTGCGGGGTTATACTCCTCGGCCTTGTGTGCCTTCGTTAGTCGGTCCAAGCGCTCGAGAGACATGTAACCCCATTTCCTGAGCCCTGGACAAGTTATCCGGAACCTTTGTCGCCACCAAGATGTCAGTGACTGCATGAGGCGGAAGAGAGGATCCCCATGGCTCATATCAACAGCACCCTCCTCCAGCTTCTCCGCACTGGCGCCCCAGTCGTCAGATCGTGGTTCTTCGTTCCTCTTTCCCTTAGATTTAGCCTTCTTTTTCCCCTTTGACGACTTCTTTACAACGGGTTCCTTGACAAGACCACTGCTTCGTCTCCAACGGTCCACCTCGTCCCACAGCCTTGGCGGTAGATGTGAGATCATCGTCGCTTGCACTTCAGGATCACACAGCCACGAGTTCCGCACTGCATTGTGCCAGAGAAGTGAAAGAACATGCACACAGTGAGTCGCGTTGCGAACCTTTCTCTCTCGTTTTGAAGGCCCCTTTTTCAGCCCAAATGGATTTGTCAATGAAATCCGAGTATCTTTGTGCAACGTGAGCTCCAGATCTCCGGACGGCATTGGCGCATCGGGCACTGCCATGGCTGGGGCCTCGACATCTTCAAATTCCATGTCCTCATCAGACTCTTCTGCTTTGTCGTCACCTGGGGGAACGACATCTTCGAACTCCTCATCTGACAGTGATGTCAAGGAGCTGCTGTCATCATCCTCCAAGCCATGCAGAATGGAGTGAGAAGTCTTCGACGAATGAGGTGTTGCAGTTGCATCTAAATCATCGTAAAGCGTCGCCTTACGGACTTCCGCGGCTGCCGCCGGGACCGTTCTTTGATTAGGTCTCTTCGATTTCTTTTCGGTGGGTGGAGGTGATTCACGTAGCCGCTTACGCGGTACGAGAGGAGGCATCGTATGTTCAAGGCTGGCGTCGATGCATTCTGTGTCGCGGTTGTGCTAGGGAGCCTGGCCTTGAGGTGCCGTCATAGATGCGCGAGCTACGCGAAAGCACGTGACTTCTGAAGGGTGTGTTGGGTAGGTACCTTATGTAAATGCAGATAATAGTCTACCTGGTGGTTATTTAACACAAAGATAGACAATTGATGCCTCTATCCTACGAAGAAGATATGGGTATCGCCTCTAAATTCAGGTGCCGCCGGCACAACTATATCGATTCTCAGTACTCTCATACGTAGAAGAAAGTCTAACGTACGGCATCAAATCCCCAACGCCAGGCAATGCATCAACATGGATCTATGGATCGCTTGCTCCCTGTTCCAAAGACCTTCAAAGTTCGATCAAGTCCGGAGGCTGCCCAACGCCCCTCAGCAAAACCACCGTGTTCCCGCTCTGCAACGCCGTCCCAACCTTCTCACTAAAGTCGAGGAGCCTCCCTCCCTCGACGTGGAATACCCGTAGCTTGTCCCTCTCGTCGGAGCTCTGGTTGTTGATGTTCTGCACCTGCAGGCTCCTCGCCGCTGCGTCGAGAACCCGTCCAACCACCCATTCCTTGTTGTAAAAGAACTCGCCCTTTGGAAACTTGGCCTTTGCCGTTTCTGCCTCGGCCTCCACGTAGATGTACACTCGCTTCTCGGCGGGGACTTTCATGTCGCCCTTGGCCGTCTTCTTCAGCTTGTTGACTGCGACGACTCGCGAGGCTGCAGAGCTAGGTTTTGGCTTTGGTAGAGCTCTTCCAGCTTGCTCCTTCTTGGCTGTGCCCCAGGCGCGAAGCTTGTCGAAAGCAGACTTGGTCTTCTGGCTGACGTCAAACTGCGCCGGTCGCGCTCCGATCGGTATTAGGTTCTTGCAGTCGTGGTCTTCCGTTAACCGATGCTTCAGGCAGTAGTCTCGATTACATGTCTGGCAATGCACCCCGGGGGTCAAGGAAGTCCCCACAACAGTCTTGCAGTCTGGCGACGCGCATGGCTTCTCGGAGACCTTATCCCGCAGCGTTCTGCCTTGTCCGATCGAGGGCTGTGCTAGCTGCGCAAGTCGTCGCCGCTCGGCCCAGGCTCCTGCGTTTGTGCATTTGTGCGCCGTCTCGGATCGATGGTCAAGGCAGAAGGTATGCCTGCAGGATTGACAGAAGAATGGGAGGAAATCGAGTTGGTTGCAGTAGTCATATTCGCAGTGCTTGCCGATCAAAGTCGCGTCGTTCTTCTCGTTGTTGTCGTGCATCTTGACGTAACTCGTGTCTTGAGGGTCTTGATTCGATGAGGAAGCCATGATGAAGAGTATGTAGCCTTATTTAATCGTTTCTAGGGGTTTACGCGACCGCAGGCAGGGTGAACGTCGTAAGTGTTCGAGACTATGCCGAGGCTGACCAAGGCGGCGACGAGGCGGCACGGAATCGTCTGGAAGAGTCGGCGGCTGACCAGGCTCGGCGGGTATGACAAAAACCTGGCCTCGGAGTCGCCGCGAAATCAAATATCGAATGCAAGCCTCGATAACGCTGATGTATATTATTAGAAAGAATTTGGTCTAGGAGCGGAAGATGTGTTCAAGCCGAAGGTGGTTTGTAGGTCGGAGTTCTACTTGACTCTACAGGTACCATGATGTTTCATCCGCGGGGTCTTTCTGTGACATCCATGCCCTGGTTACAACCTGTCATGAGACTTGTGGTACCTCCATGCGCCGCTCATCTCCCGTGCAACCGTGACAATGAATAACGACACTGACTTCAAGATGCAACTGGAGGAAAACTACGCAATTAGCATTTAGCATTCGTAAAATACAAGTGTTGGGTTTCATTCATCATGTACAGTCTAGGGGTTTTGTTAAATCCATTCAAGAGTTGAGCGCCTCCTATCCTCATATCCTCCAACGCCATTACTTTACTTTACTTTACTTTACAGTTCCTTCTCCTTGGCCACCTTTGGCTTCTGCCTCAGTAGATCTTCTCGTCCCATTGTTGGCGAATTTCCCACATAGTCGTGGCCTCCGAACGTCGCAAAGCCCTTGTGAAACACCCACTCAACCGCGTTCTCGACAGGCTGATCAAACATCGCCGGCAAGAATGGAACGATGGCCAGACCTAGGCCGATCGGCCCCCAAGTCCTGATTGTCTTGTTCTTCATGTCCTTCATTGCCCGGCCTGAGTACCGCACCACGCTGTGGATGGTGAACGCAGGTAGTCCCATACTGGCGAGACCTTGGAAGATGGCTCGCTGAACCATAACTGTGCGATAGTCGTCCAATGGCGAAATCACGCTCGGCTGGGCTTGAGCGAGGGCTCCGGGGGCCGCCGCAACGAGCTCGTTGTTGGATGTGAGCGTCGCATGGGTTTCGCGAATGCGCTCGTTTTGCCGGTATGCTTGGAGACCTTCGTACGACACATCGCCGATGAGGTACGCCCACGAAACTCCATAGGCGGCTCGAACCCAGTTGGGATGGGCTACCGGTCGAAACGACTCGCCAATGTCGGAGGTGTAGGCAACATAACGATGCGCAGAGAGGAGAATGGTCCGTAATCGCGCGGCATAAGCAGCATATCGAAGGTTCGATTCTGTCGAGTCCGGGCTATTGAACAGAATATTTAGTAAGGTTGGTATCACCGTGAACAGGGTCAACTGACTATCCCTCGTTTATGCCATAGAAATAGCTCTCGTCTTTGTCCGCCTTGTCGACGATTTTTTGCAGTCCCTTGGGTAGCTTCTCTGCTACGGGTAGCTTGCTGGGGTCGAAAGTGGCATTTTTCGGTTCTTCCTTTGACGAATCCGGCTTCGGATCTTGTGACTTGCTCCACCAAGGCATTGTGAGAACGTTGAGCAGAAACAAAAAGAAGTCGCTGCGCTTTTTAATAAATAACGGCCACCTTCAGCGCGGCCAGGCGGAAGCATCGATATTTGAGGATGCGCCTCAGCTTCGGGCCCGGTTGGTGACGTCGCCGCCACAGGTCCACTCCGACCGATCCCGAACAGCGGGACCACCCGAAGTATAACCGCCGACCCGGCATTATCGCTTAGGCCTGCAATATCAGGCAGGAAGACATTGGATTTGAGAGCTCGGCAAAGTATCTCAACCGCGAAGTTCACCATCCTTCAACGCCCCTCGACTACGAACCACCAGCCCTTCTACAATCACCATCACAATGGCTGGCGTCGCTTACTACTCCATTGCCGGCAAGCAGGTCGCGGGCCACTACGTCAGTTCTGCTCAATTGCACCTCTTGGGGGAAAGATGACTGACGAAGCCGATTTGAATAGCTGGCCATGGCCTGGTTGGGCACCATGTTCGCCGGCGTCCAGTACGCCATGTCCGGTCCGTCGCGGCCCGCTGCTGCGGCCCCCCCGATCAACGCGTCCAGCTCCGAGGAGGGAGATTTCATCCAGTGCGCGAATTCAATTGCAATCGCGGAGCTTTCCCCGGCTAACCGAGATACTAGGAAATTCCTGAACGAGCAGGAGAAGAAGGCTTAAGCGTTGGGATCGAAGACGAAGATTATGCGGTCTTGTAGACGAGGTGTACAATATCAATCGTGGAGACCTGGCTATTGGCCTATCATCGATACGGACAAACGGATCAAACAAATACCACCAGAAGCCCGACTTTGCGATTCGCGCGTAGACTATATTCCCCGGCGAACAATGTGAAGAGAGCGACTATTTCAAAGTTATAATTACAACGTGAAGACGGTGTAACCAAGTGGGACGCTCACATGTCGTACTCCCACAATGTCCAGTTTGATTCCTCCTAGGTCAGACATAACTAAGTCGCAAATCAGCAAATAAGTCGCACATCAGCTCTGCTTACCGATTTAAATGGCTTTATGGTCGGTTTCCTCGTGTTCACTGAATGCCGTATACAGCTCTCGGGTCAACCGCCTACAATGTGCTTCCCCAAACCTCTTATGACTGTGTGCCTTGGAAACATGAAATCCGAGCACATTAAGGTTGACACTGGCAACGCGGTTGTCGCATGGAGCTACTGGCGTAGACCTCTAGCTATTCCGTCGCCTTTGGAGCCAGTCTTCAAGAGAGATGAGGGTTGGTTGGAATATGTAGACGTTGAATCTTTCTTGTACCTTACAGTGGAAGCTTTATCGGCATGATGAGCTTATGATTGTCTCAGTCTCAAGGCAACCCGGCTTACCCAGAGGTCAGGCATCGAACACTAAAACATCGTAACTCCTAGTTGACGAAGCCAAGCAGAAGATTCACAAGACGAGTTTTCTTTTTGTTTTTTTTTTACTATTCTAGTTGCTTCCAAAACTTTCTCTCTTCAAGTGCCAGAAGTAGAACCAGTATGATGCGGGGGATCACAACTCAGGCAGAAAATATGGATGAATCGTTCTTGGGCATATTATTGATTCTTCGCTTGCCCTACGTTGTGTGCGTGCCTCACTTGATCTGGGTGCGGAAGCTCTCCAGAACCGATCAATGTGGCTAGCTCTTCCTTGTTGTCCCACGTATCGTGGCACTCCAAATAATCCTCAGGAAGAAAGACTGATATCAGATGGGCTAAACCTTCCTGTATCGTTGATGAACTTGAGAGCGTTCGAGTAGGCCTGATTTGAACAGACTTCACACGCTTTGCCATCTATATGTTTCTATCCGTCCGGCATTGAACAGGCTTTATTAGGGAAGGCGTCTAAAGGAACACCGTCGAATACTCGGTGATCAAGTATTGCCGGCCATCCGTTTAAGAGCTATGAGAAAGCAGCCATGGCACCGCGATTGTCGTCGTGCGAGACATTTACTTTAAGGCTCTGGCTATTCAACGCGGGCCCTGGGCGCAGCTTTGTTCAAGTACAAATAGGTAACCATGGACGAGCGAGCAAGCTGCGATAGAAGGTAGGGAGGTTCACAAAGTAACGTTCTCTTAGGCACATTCTCAGGATGGTGGTGCCCTATTATTGGCAATCACATACAGCATAGTAGCTTTGCCTAGGTAATTAATTTCTCTTTCTATTAGCGCCAAACATCGACTTTTTCATGTTGGGTATTCCCATGACGCGCAGTATGAGATCCTATAGGCGTTAGTCTTTGCTTCAGAAAAGTAGCGTGCCGCTTCGTACCGTTGCGTTTTCCCATAGGAAGGTAGTTATGAACCAAGTAGGCCATGAGCCACTGCCTGTCCACTGGAGCTCACTGGGATTCCTAGCCAAGGCGTTGTCGATGACACTCTTCGCGTAGGTTTCCGGTGTTGCTGTTCAAGTTAGAAAAAGAAGAAAAGAAAAAGGGGTCATGGAGAATCTTACTCCCTTGGAGGTTCAAATGCGCGGAACCATCCACCCACTTCTTAAGCGCATCGTCCGCAGCGAGGTACCGGGAGTCCTCGGGGACATGAGCAGCTCCCGCGTTGGTGAAGAACTCGGTCTTGATGCCTCCTGTATTGACCTGCTTACTTAGCGCTTCGTTACATTGAGCTAGACGTATGATACGTACATGGATCACTTTGATATCGAACGGGGCGAACTCAACACGCATCTGCTTCGAGAGTAGCTGCAGTGCTGCCTTGCTGATGTTGTAGACGCCTTGGAAGGGAATGGGAATCTTGCTGACGACGGAACCAATGTTGATGATGGTTCCTTTTGAGGCAATGAGCAAGGGACTGAAAGCTTGCGTCACTTCAAGGAGCCCCCAGACGTTCACGTCAAATAGAGCCCTGGCGGTGGTAATGTCGGTATCAAGCAATGAGGCCAGGGCACCTGAGAGGCATCAGTACTGTGCAGAAAGGTTTCGGTCTCAAGATGTGGGAGAACGTACCGATACCCGCGTTGTTCACTAGAATATCGAGCTTGCCTCCAGTGAGGGAGGTAACCTCTTGTGCGGCTTTCTTGATCGAGGCAGAATCCGCCACCTCCAGCTCGATAATCTCAATTCCCATCTGCTTCAGATGTTCCACCTTGGCGAAGTTTCGAGCCGTCGCAAAGACCCTAAATCCCCTGCGGTGAAGCTCCTGGGCTAGATGATCACCCGTGCCCCCCTTGCTGGCGCCCGTCACGAGTGCTGTCTTTTGGGCCGACATGATACAAGAATTGTGATGCTTATGAGACTCGAGAAATTGAGGGGTAGAAAGAAGGATGTTTTGTTTGAAGTCTTACGTGGATGATATTCAGTGACGCAAGCCATTGCAAGCTATCCGGGGCAGACGGCTTAATTATACCTCTCTAGCTCGGCAGTCTGAGGACTTGCACTCACTGTAGGATTCCATGCCCAGCCAGACGATTTGCAAGGTTCGGCCGAGCATTTACCCACCCCAAGGATTGCAATTGTCTTGTTGGTAGGTCGCCCAGTTCAAGACGTGTCATGATCATACTACTAGTCTTTAGGTAGGTCACAGCAGGCTGAGCACTCGCTGCAGGATTTCATCTTCAGAAGCTACATAAAGCTACATATGGATGGGCAAATAGGTGGAGACCACAAGGATTTTGAGGCAAGTATTTGCGACTCGGGCACGATAATGAGCCGACGCCAACGGGGACGGGCGTTGAAGACGCCACCCTGCACTCGTCGTCTCGGCAATGAATATTCGTACACTGCTGACCTACCTATTCAAGGCAATAAACAACTTTAAATGATATCTCACTTTAGGCATGTGAAGCGGAGTACCTACTAGTGAACCATGCTAAAAGGATAGGCTTAAGTTAGCCTGCTTATGAACTTTCTGGCTCATCGACCAAGGTGGGGTGTTGGAGTGTGGCCTCGGCATCTGCGGAGCATACGAAGTTCATTGAAGGACATGGAGGAATACACACCATGACTCCTAAGAACTTACTAGTATGCCAAGGGGCAGCGGGCGTTGATGGGCGGTATAACATGGACATGATGCAAGCTCGAGTTCAAGTACTGAAGCTTACGTCGTTGACATTGTCAAGTATTGGAGCTGACATTGATGACAATGTCAAGTATTGAAGCTGACGGTGAGGAGACAAGTAGGTAACAAGGCTGACATTGAAAACAATATCAAGTTTTGGAGCTGACATTGCAAATTGATGACAATGTTCTCAGAGGTTGGTTGGCTCCCCATAGCGATTTCAAGATTTGCTAATAATGCGCCCATGCAATGCAGGTCCAAACCGCCCCGCTGCAAGCAATTATCAATCATGATGCTTGTGACTCGCGAGACTTGATATTCGGATCATATGCCACTACTCACGGTAAGCACCTATCAAGGGTTATGATGGACTGAAGCTTCAGTAAATGGAGGCAAGGTTAGTGCTGTATTGAATTTCGACATGAACCTGACCGAACAAGCGCGATGTGTAATAATCGCTGATAACTTTCACCGTTCGCGAGCCACTTGATGCAAAATGTAGGCCATGCTTCGCATCGCATCTTCTATTCTTGGAGCTCTTCATCGACGCCTCTACCAGTGCTTATGTAACTCCACCATAAGATATGCATCACGTGCCTGGGAACATGCACCTGCCCGCCTCGCTTCAGCCGTAAAACCTCCAGCTCCTCCCCCGCCATCCACATTTTCCTCGCAAAGGGCCACCATCTCCTTTATCGAAACATCCCACCCATCCCACGCACGCCCCTTCGGATACAACGATTGCACTTCGCGACCACCCCCCTAACAACCAAAATCCAAAACCCACACCTTTTGCTGGCGGCGATAGCGGTCCTGGGCATGTCGGCTGCCACCACCGACCCGGCCCTGGTGGCCGCTCCCGTGCCGGACATGGACGACGACGGCGTTGAAGGCGTCCACTCTTCGGGCGGCATCACGGGAAAGGAGCGGCATTCGTTGACCCTCGACCAGCGACGGGCGCTGCGTCGATGGGCAAATAGCCATACCATCAGGCCCTCTCATAAGACCTGCATCGACTGGTTCTACGCCCAGTACGGCCAGATGATCAGCCAGTCCACCGTCTCACACTCGCTATCGCCCAAGTACTCCCGTCTCGACAGCGACAACCCTCAGCTCTCCGGATCGCGTCTGCGCTTCGGCAACTGGCCCGACGTCGAAAAGCTTGTCTTGCTTTGGTATCAACAGGTCCAGCAATCGGGACGACAACCCACCAACGAGGAGCTCGGCGACAAGGCCAAATCCATCTTCAGCCAGCTGCCGCGATACAAAGAGGAGAACCCCCCCGAGTTCTCGCCCGGTTGGATCCATCGCTTTAAGAAGCGTTACGGACTTCTTATACGCCGACAACGCCGGCACGGTGATGGGGGGATGAACCCCGCCGAGGACATCAACTACCTCTCCGATTGTGTCCCCCGATTCATGGGCATTGCCCCCGACACGAGCCCCGCCGCCATAAGAGAGCAAGTCTTACGTGTAGTCGGCGTGGAGGCGAGCCTCAACACATGTGCCCTGGTCCGCGACGAGATCATCCGCCGAATGGTGAGCCCGCAAGCACCACCGCCCCCGCCACCCATGATACCCAACGAGCCAGCCATCTCGCCTTCACAAGCAGACCAACCGATGTATGCGGACGACGACCCCGAAGTCGTCCTCCAGAACGCCCTACGGCAGCTGCAACAGGAGGAACAGGCTGCCGAGGAGCAAGCTGCTGCGGTACGCGAAGAGCGCGACCGGGCCGAACGGGCTAATAACATCCCTGTTCCCATGGTCATGACAACCCCTACTCCCGTCGGGCGCGCCTCGTCTGTTTCGCGGTATACGTCCACTCCAGCCCAGGAGATGCCGCCGGACTTGACGCTCACTCCGATCAACTCAGACGGGCCCGTTGCTACTCACGACAGGCCAGTCAGATGTCCTTTCTGCGTCAACCAACGGATGCTGCGCACTATCAAGGAGTCTGTGGAGCACATGTCCACACATGTTATTGTTTAGTTGGGATGAACAACTTTGCCGAGTGTAGTACCCTGGCTTATTACAATGTTTGCGATCTTGGGGCTATTAGATAAATATCGGTACATACCGAAGGTTATGGAGTTTAGGTGGATGGTGGCGGAGTTTCGGTTGAAGAGTCGACGTATTCGCCGAGACCACAGTTATGACCGTTAATGATACACTCTATTCAACACTGACATTCATGAGACACTTACTACCATTCGAGGTCATCTGCTTCCTTAATCTTGACACCCCTGATCTTTCATGTCGCTGTCTTTTGCTTTCTTGGGGGTTTTGTGTCGTCATGCCATCCCATTGACCGCTCGTTGTTCGTCAGACAATCTTAGTCTTATTGTTACCTAGATAATTCGGCATTCAAGCCTATGTCTACCACCAACTGACGCATTCTATGGGCTGACCTCACATCAGCCCGCTATTCTTCAAAGCCTTCATAATCTGATCATGATCCTGCCGCGCTTGACTCTTCGGCTTCTTAACCTCCTCGATATTGATGTAGTTCTTCCAAAACTTCAAGCCTTCTAAACCTTCTTCCCGACACAGCGCACCGCGCTCCTCCGCCATCAGCAGCTCCTCCTCGGCCACGCCCAGACTCCACCCAAAACGCTCGGCAGCCTCCTGCGCGGTGACACCGCGGCCGAACTGGCGCCAGTCCCACGATAGTTCGCGTTCAGGCGGGAACTCGTGCAGGTCCTGGAGCCATGCGAGAAGGGCTTTGACGGTTGTTGAGTCTCTGCGGTCCCGGCCTTGGACGACCATCACGCCGCTTCTGAATGTTCGAAGTCGAACGGGAAGCTTTAGCTTTTCCCATAGTCGAGCAGCCTTCTCGAAGTCCATAGGACTCACGAGCTCGACGCCGCCACGCGCTCGGTTGAACATGGCCCATAGGTCAACTAGAGTGATGATGCCTCCAGCCTTCTTCAATACGCCTCGCGAGTCATCGGTCAGAAACTCGGCCAGGTTCCTGGCCAACTCAGAGAGATACAGCGACTCAGAGCTGCCTCCGCCCACGATATCCTTGGTCGTGACTAACCCTAGCTGGTTGGCGGATTCTGCCAGTATAGCATTTTCTTCAGCCGAAGCCAATCCGCTATTAGTCTGCCGCGCGAACCTCTCAGCCAGAGCAACGACGTCCTTGGCAGAAGCCATGAGAGCTTCAAGATCTTCAAATGCACTGCCTATGAGAAGTTCATTGTTCTTGCGCATGTTGAGGCCTAGCTGCTCAAGGCCAGCGATGCCTGCAGTTTTTGTCCTGCTACCTGAATTTCCACTAGAGGTCCCGTCCCCGTTTCTGTTGTCCATCGCGCGATTACTACTTGGTGCTGGAGGTGCATTGTGAAGTAGCCACTTCCGCTGGGTCATGGATCCTTTCAGCCTTTCGTAGAAGATCTTGTCTCCACCACCGCGAAAAGAAAGCTTGACGCTTTCTGAAATGTCGCTGCCATTTGGATTTGACTTATTGGATTGGTCTTGAACAGGGCCAGGTGACTCTGTTCTGGCAAGATCTGAAGCTGCGTTTTGGCTGATCGATGAGGGGATGTTTTGAGATATCAGGGGCGCACCGCACATCTCGCAGGAAAGTAAGGAGGGATGATTTGAGAAGGTACATCGTGGACAGTGAAATGTCGCCGTTGAATCGCCGGTACTAGTAGGTGGCTGTGCACTTAGGTCCGTCGCCGGAGGATCACCTGGATTATTTGAATCTGTTGGCGAAGGAATCTGCGAGCTGCTCGCAGGAGCTTGCGAAGGAGTAGGCCGCTTGTTTGCATTTGTGATGGCCGCCTTCAAAACATGGGTCAAAGTCGGCCTGATGCCACATGCAAGGCATGGAGGAAGAGGAGTGTGAGCGTTGGCGGCTGTGGGATCAAAATTAGACGGTACAGGGTTCGAGAAACTGCATATCGTGCAGACCCATGTCGCTGTGGTGACGGCTGAAGCTTCGGGCGATGGTCGATGATGGCCTTCTCCGTTCCCAGGAGAAGAACTACCGTTTCTAGACGGTACAGACGCGTTGGAGAGAACTCGGCTGTGGAAGGATGACCGTTTCAAAGGTTTGGGAAAGAGAGTGACCTTGGCGGAGGACTTCAGAAACCCCGCATAGAACTCGTATCGGTCTATATCCTTCAGATCCAGCGTCACTGAGTTTGCCCGGGGTTCCTTCTTATCAACGTAGCATATTCGATGTGACGTCAAATAAACTTGACCATTCTGCTGGTTGGGGAGCTTGAACTTCCTAATGCCGTGTTAACGTAGGCTTCCCCCCACGTGCCAGCGACATGGCTTACCCCTCGTAGAGTCCAACGTTGTCCTGGACGAAGAGAAGCACCTCATCAGGAAGATAGGAGGGCCGTAGTGCAGTGGTGAGGTCGATGTGTTTTAGAAACATTCGTCAAACGCGGTTGGTTGTATCTCAGTGACGAAATACCCCTTGCTCTTTGGTGACTGCCTGTCCCGTGTCGCCTGTGTACGGAAACACTGGAAGCCTCTGATCTTAGTGTGAAGCAAAGGAACAGCGTGGTAAGTAATATGTCACTATGTGGTTAGATACCTGCGAAGATCTGAGGTTATGAGATGAGCTGGCCGAACTAATGATGAACGTTCGCGACAGGGTTGTCCGTGGAGAGGTACGTACATCTGTAGAGTTGGAGAAGTTGACCCCACCCATTATTCCGATAAGATCTCGGGTTCTTACAGTATTACTAATCGTCCCACTCCTACAACTAACCGAAGATCCCCCGAGCGGTCACGAGACTCACGACATTTCTTCCTCAAAACACCTCCACATTCTAAACAAAGCCAGCACATCACCGCCCTGTTCCCAACCACAAAACAGATTGCTGCCATCGTCTTGTTCCGCCGCAACCATCGTAAACTAACCAAAATATTTCGTCAGCTCTAAGCCATCATGATGCCGACTTGGCCAGCGGCGCCAGGCGTGACGCAACAGGCGACTCCTGCCTCATACGCGTATCCAGCCAGTAAGTAATCCACGAAGAAGAGACCCTCCGAGCCCATTTAGTCGGTCGCTAACTCACATGACAGATCCTGCTTTCATTCCCGTTTCCGTGCGTCAAAGTTTCGGCCAATATATGCCTCCCGCCGCCCCGTATTCTGGATACGTTCCCACACCGACACCCGTGCAACCCCAAATGTCTACCTCGTCACCTGTGAACGGTGCAGCCCCAGCGCCTGAACAGTCCAAGGGGAAAGTCGACTGGCCCGAGTCAGTTCGCAACTATGTCCAGCGATCATTTTTACCCCAGAACGAAGACCCGGCTGTGTCTCGTACGCTTGTCGAAGCTAAGCTCAAGGCCACGATCGGTTCCGCCAAGGAGAATGGACAACTGCACAGCATCAACTGGGATAGCATGCCACTCCCGCAAGCTCTGGTCAAGGCCGATCGTGAAGCGGAACGTCAGCGTTCTTTCAGCGCGTCGTCCCCGTCCCGTGCTTCCGAGACCTTTCTCAACCCTAAGAAGCGGAAATCTTCTGAATTTTCCAATGATGATAACTCTCAGCCACCGTGGCGCTCTACTAACTCACGATCTGCCCTCGGGGACCGTATAACATATCCCTCGACCGAGAAACGCAACGCCATGGACGAACCCCTGCCAAAGTCAAGTAAGTTCCAAAAGGAAGCCAACAAGCGAAAGCGAAGATTCGAAACGGAATACAAAGCTGCGAATAAATCACCTAGTCCACCGCCGCCATCAGCTGGACCAATAGTGGGCCTGAGCCAGACGTTGGAAAAGAGGTATCTGCGCCTGACCGCTCCTCCGAATCCTGCCATTGTCCGTCCCGAGAGCATCCTACGTCAAACCTTAGATCTTCTGAAGAGGAAGTGGAAGAAGGAGAGCAACTACTCGTACATCTGTGATCAGTTCAAGTCTATGCGGCAAGATTTGACAGTTCAGCACATCAAGAACGACTTTACCGTCTCAGTCTATGAAATCCATGCCCGAATTGCCTTGGAGAAGGGGGATATCGGTGAGTATAATCAGTGTCAGACCCAGCTACGATCCTTGTATGCTCTGGGTCTGAAGGGCAACCCCGTTGAATTCAAGGCCTATCGTATTCTCTACTTTATCCACACTGCCAACCGAACCGGCCTGAACGACACTTTGGCAGATCTAACAGCAGCAGAAAAGGAGGAGCGAGCGATCAAGCACGCTCTTGAGGTGCGATCCTCGCTGGCATTGGGCAACTACCACAAGTTCTTTCAGCTTTTCTTGGACACACCCAATATGGGAGCATATCTGCTGGATATGTTTGTTGCCAGGGAGCGGCTTGCTGCGTTGTGCAATATGTGCAAAGCGTGAGTAAAGTCCCTCTGAACCAACTCAAACAGAAACGCTAACATTGTGACAGATACAAGCCAGATGTCAAACTTCGCTTCGTTACAGAGGAGCTTGGATTTGAGTCAGATGCTGATGCAGCTCAGTTCATCATTGACCAACAAGGTCAAGACCTTTTGGAGGACCGCACAGACTATATTGCGTTCCTGACTGGCAAAGCCGGTTCTCTCTTTGAGGGCGCTCGGTCGACGGCATTCCGCAAGGTTGACATCAAGGGCCAGATATGATCGCCTTTCTTTCCTTGCGTTGCGTCTCGTCTTCATCTCCTTCCTATATTTCTTTGGGACTTCCCGGACCATTTTGCAAGCCGACGTGTCGTTGATTTTATCATCGAACCATTACAGCCGTTTCGGGCTGAACGGCAGATGAGTTTGGCATGTAGACACGATATTCATCTTAACGACTATACCCCTTGGTTGCCTCAGCGGCAATCACAATCAACTTTTATTTCTTTTGGCCAGAACGAGCATATACAGGAAGCGCCTCGAGGGATACCCCTCGGCTTTCGCTTTCGCTTGATTGGTATCAGCTTGGTGCAACACCTTGCAGCGACCACACACGAGGCTACATCTATCATTTTGAGGGCCATGGGGGATCACATGGGATGTGCGTGGTTTTGAATTCTTGGGGCATGAGAAAACGCTGTGACTAAACGGCGTGGACGATGGCATGCAGACGAAGAGAACTTTAGAGGGAGAGGGAATTGGAAGAAGTTGGGAGACATTTGGGACATCTGATACGCAAGCTGCCTGTGGGCTTCCTTCTTGACTTGCACCGTTCCAAGTCGGCTTGGACGGCGTCAAGCGTTTGTAGAAGGGCCGTCGTGGCTGTTTGCAGTTGGCTATGAAAAGTAGGGTTCTCACTGTGAATGATGATTTTTGAACTCTTGCCGTGGCGACTTGACGAGGAGGTGACAGTAGTGAAGTTTCGGTGCAGTTGCAGTGGGTACTACGTAATGCATCGACTGCGAGGAGGTTGGGAAGCTACGAATAAGGTTCCATTCTGACACTTTTTGGTGTTGGTGGCGTCTTTTGACTATTGGCGATGGAATGCTGGATGCACAGCCCTGTGCGACGTGGCAAGCAGGCGGCAAAAAGATACACACGGTGAAGTATATAATGTTGACTAGAGGCCTCCTAGCGATGAGTCTTTGCACGAAAAGCGTGGTCCTACTTTGAGGCAAATGCTAGTTACCGTGGAGAGGTGGCAAGATGCAAGGCGAGTGATTATATGTAGAGGAGTCGAGGAGAGCAATGATATTTGAGGTAACCACTACTACTGGTAGGTACTAGTATTGAGCAATATGATGCTGAAGCCGAATACCCAGTACTTGGTGTCTATCTACGACTGCTGAGTTATAAACTACCCTTAGACAAGATAAAATAGTGACGGCTGTCAGTTCACAAAATATAAATAATTCTTGAAATTAGAATGCAACTTTTCCCCAGGCGTATTCGTAGTTGGGTGTGTGCATCCGGATCAAGCTACGACAGAAATACTAGAGGGAACAATAGCAGCCATCGTCGGAAGATGGGTGGCATCTCGAAATTGCAGGCTAGCGACGAGCTTCCGCATCGAGTCGTCGGCAGCATACACACACTCACACACACACAGTGTCACCCCTGCGGATAGAAGACCACAATGACAGTTTGCATTGGCCATTGTAGGAGTCCAGACCCAGGCTTGCACCTTGCACCACAGCGTCGGGTCTGCGATGGGGGAGGCGGCGCCAAGACGGCGAGAGACGGCGCAGCGAGTGGCGCGAAACGTTAGTCTGGACTCTGGACTATGCAAATTGGGGGGAACAGGGAAGAGTTCTGGGTGTTGATGATGAACCTGGATGGTTGGGCATCAACTGCTGATGAGTGAGTTTGAATCCATATCAAGGATGCTGTGAGTAGTAAATAGCTGGAGATAGGGGCAGTCCCTCTTGATCACTAACTTTATATTACGAGTCGCATGTTGCCGAAAGAGATGCCCAATTGCTAATAACGGATATAGAGATCAACACGGTCAAGCCGAAGAAGTGTCAGATGGGATTGGGTCATGTTTTCATGGATCCTATCTAGTAGTAGGTCGATACTCCTCTAACTGGGGTTATGCAATGCTTCCATGCATGAGCGAGCTGCAAGATCCCTGCGGATCGGGGAAAGACTTCACGTTGCTGGTATGCACTGTAAATGACTCACTTTTTAATGAGAATTGTGTAAGTTGGACACTCAGTGATCACCTTTGATCACCTTTTGTCACCTGGCAGTCTCGAATCACGAAATAGCGTGATGGTTGGGCTGCCAAAGAAAGTTTCCTCATGGGTAGGGGTCCCTGGACCAAAGTAACCCATGCTCTGGAGACAATGGCAATCCACTAACAGCCCTGGGTAATTTCCATGCCTGCCCTGGCCAACGCCCAAAAATGCCCCATCGATCAAATGCCTCGATAATAAGTACGTACCGTACCAGCGGACCTCGTCGACGACTCGACGATTCTTTCAAGCATTCATTTATTTGTGCTGGAGGGCGGCACATACTAGATAGAACGAGTGGACGATTGGGTAGCAGTTCACGATGGCCACCATGGATGTTTGATGTTCCATTCAGCTGTTAGTGGCACACCACCGGACCTCACTAATAATACCCGCCCGTAAGGCAGTGAATGGATTGTATCCAATACTAAGGTATTTGGATGTATGTACCATATTAGACGGACCCGGGGCTCGTTTCCCCCCTTCTTCCGCCCGGCAGGCTTGTTATGTAGGTAGTGGAGGTGACCTACAAGGCACTGTTAGTGGAGGTGACTGTTATTAGATTAGTGGAGGCTTCAATGGGTTGCAGGCGGGAGTCTCCCTCCCACTCCCCGTCTCATTCCCTTCCCTCCCTGACGCCGCCCGCCCTCACGCGCTTCCCGTCATCCCTCCTCCTCCTCTCTCCCCGACGACTCCCTCCTCCTCCTTCTCGACGACCCGCTCCCCGACGATCACAACGACGATCACGACGAAGATAACGACGACTACAGACGCCGCTGGCGGACGCGATACCTTCACCATCCCCTCCATCTCCATCTCTTCAAATCGGTCCCTAAACACGTGGTTGCGGCGCGGCCTGGTGGATTTTTTTCCTTCTTCGACAAAGACCCGATCGACGGGGAATTTGCGCGTATCGGCAGAAAATTGAGACAACCATCCATCATTTGCTGCAGAGCACGCACGGGACGGCGCCTTAATTACGAGTAACGAGGGACGAGGGACAAGCAAAGTCCAAGTCTGATCGAGTCAGCGGGACACGATCAAGGGTCATCGCGGGAAGACGGAAAGGGAAAAAAGGCGATAACCTGCAAGGCTGGAAGGGAAGGAGAAGAAGAAGAAGAGGAAGAAGAAGCATCTATTTGGATTGAACCGCGTCGCATCGTGTCGCATCGCATCGCACACAAATCGCAGCACCACAATCACAGCGACCGCAACAACGACAGCAACAGCAACAGCGACGGCAACGGCAACGGCAACAGACAAAGACGACGAAAAGAAATCCGTGGCGTCTAGACTCTCCTCCCTTGGACTCATTCCACGTCTACCCATTCGCACTGATTCACAGCTGCGCTTCGGKCCCTCTCTCTCTCTCTCTCTCTCTCTCTCATCACCCACGTCCAGTCTCCACCCCTGCGCCGGACGGGTACGCCGCTGGCTCCAACTCCCGCCCGACGGTAGCTCCGCCACCACCTGCTGCTGATACCTGCTCTGGTCTCGCGATTCTGCTGGCCCGGGCCTAATTCTCTAATTCTTATTCTCGACTTGCTCAACCTCCACCTCGGACACGCTCACCACTGCCACTGCCTCTGCGCCGTGAGCAGTTACACAAGATGAAGGTTCGTCATCGCCCACCAATGCTACTCAATGTCTGCCGCCCTGATGGCGCTACCTCGAGCGCTGTGATTGCTCCTGTTTTCATTGTGACTTCGCGCGCGCCAGCTGTGACTCCACCCCCCACATCTCCCCGTCGCCAGGCCATCGCGCCAGCCTCTATGCATAATATCGTTCGCTGTCACGCCATGAAAAAGCTAACCATAATGCGCATATTCCAGGCTCTTCGAAGATCGATCAAAGGAGACAAGGACAAGCAGGCTAGTGTTGCCATCACCCCCAAGACGGCAGTTGCCATTGTGCCGCCAAAGAAGGTCAGTCAGGTTGCCTCCGATTTGCGATATGCCCCCGTCAACCCCCTGATCGCACCCTGATCATCCTCGACCGCTTCTACCCCGCGAACCTCTCTATCTTAATCTATACAAACCCCTTTTCAAACCGCTGCTGCAACTCGCGCAAAACCCCGCCATGGACCAAGTCGCTAATCCCCAAGTTAACCCCGCAGGTTATCCGAGCCCTCTACGATTACGAGGCGCGCTCCAGCCAAGAACTTAGTTTCTCGCGCGGCGACTTCTTCCATGTCATCGGACGTGAGAATGACCAGGACTGGTACGAGGCGTGCAACCCCGCCTTGCCAGACGCTCGAGGCCTGGTCCCCGTTACTTTCTTTCAAGCTTTAGGACGAACCGAGCGCGACAGCGCGCAGTCTGACACCGGCCGCCCAACCACAGCAACCAAGAACCCCGACCACGATTCCGGATATAGCGAGACCTCTTCGACGCAAATCACACCGTCAGCAGTGCCTTCGGCGCTGCCAGCCGGCCAGCGAGACTCCAAATCCGGAGGGAAGTCGGGTGCTATGGTCTACGGAATCGTCATGTACGACTTTGCGGCGGAGAGGGCGGATGAGCTCGAGGCCAAGGCTGGCGAGGCGATAATCGTCATTGCGCAGTCTAATCCCGAATGGTTTGTTGCAAAGCCAATCGGACGGTTAGGAGGACCAGGACTGATCCCGGTATCGTTTGTGGAAATCCGAGACATGGCCACTGACAAGGCCCTCGTAAACCCGGGGGATGCTATCAAGCGAGCAGGCGTCCCCAAAGTGGAGGAGTGGAAGAAGACGGTTGCCGACTACAAGAACGGCAGTATTACACTGGGTAAGTTCGACAGTGGCGCACCAGGGCAAACCGGGCAGCCCCCCTTAGAGCAAGGCATGGAGCGCATGAGCCTCCAGCAACAGCAACAGCATGCGCGACAGAGTAGCCAAAACGGAGGGGCAAGTGTAAGTCGTCTCTTCGAGCATCAACGACTTGGAGATTGTTCTAACTATCGTCCGACAGCAACCACAGCCCGGACAAGCCAACCAACCACGAACATCTCAACAAATTCAGCAAAATCAATATGCCGCAAAGTCAACTTCGCAGCTTTATGCGCCATTGCAGGCCAGGATACCCCGATACTGCTTCGCCGAAGAAAAGTACTGGTTTGTCATCGAGGCACTTCTGGAGGATGGCCGACACTGGGAGCTCTCACGATACTATGAAGACTTTTATGACTTCCAGATTGCGCTCCTCACCGAGTTCCCGGCCGAAGCCGGTAACACGGGAACACAAAAGCGCTCACTGCCGTATATGCCCGGTCCCGTTAATTACGTGACGGATGCAATTACCGAGGGCAGACTGCATAATCTGGACGCCTACGTCAAGAATCTATTAAGCCAACCGCCATATATCGCTCGGTGCAATCTTGTGCGGCAGTTCTTCGCGCCTCGGGAAGGAGACTATGAGATCGACACAACCGAGAACGGAGAAGAGTACCGACTTTCCCAAGGATCCCAGCCGTCCTCAACAGAATCTCCGGCGGAGGGTGCCTCGCGGCAATCGTCCCGGAACAACCTCAACGGCAACGGATACTCGGGACTTTCAGCCACGCCTGCTAGACAGATGAGCAGCAGCGGTCCCCCCCAGGGCATGACACGACAGACATCGTCTCTATCACAGCCGTCGCAAACATCCCTATCCACGCAGCAAGCACCTGCACAGCAACCTGCATCTGCAATGAAGATCAAGATGTACTACAATGAGGACTTGATCGCCATTCGAGTACCGACCGATATCCAGTATCAGCAGCTCTACGACAAGATTCGAGATCGACTCAAGGTGCCCACTGGTGAGCAGCTACAGCTATTTTACAAGGATGAGCCTACGGGGGACAAGCCCAGCATCTTGAGCGACAACGATCTCGATTTCGCCCTACAACGGAACGAGAAGCTGCTGTTATATGTCGAGCTTGCGTAAATTGCTCTGCATCACTTTGTTTGATGATTAGTATTCCTTCGACACCCCTGCATTGGAGCATTTTCTCGGCCTTTAGAAGTTGGAGCTTTGCAAGCGTGTTGGAGCTACCACACCCATACACGCCCTTTCTTCCGTCCTCAAAACGCCGCCCTAGCCAAGCACCTCGTACCTTGCGCCGTGCGTCTGAAACCCTTCACCTACCGATCTAAACTTTACACGTCCTCAAAGGACAGCGCCTCTTTTGCCCGCTTTTTCCTGCTTTTGCCTCGGTGGATTATGACGATACGTCGACGAGGAGGACGATGCTTCTCTGGTACTACTCTAGTAGCTGGGACGATGAACGAATCATGGCCCGGTGTAACAGACGTTCGTTACGACTTCTTTGGAGTCCTTGCGGCTCCCCCTTTTTGGGGATTCTTCAGAATGCTTGTCCCCGTGGCATTACTTCTTCTTTTTTTCGTCGCCACAAGTGGTGACACGGCATAGCTGAGCTCAGTGTTTATTTTCTTTTTGTCCCCCTTCGTCTTCTTCATCTAGGGTGGCTAGGGGCAGGGGCGGGCGTTCTGGAAGGACCCCACGACGGCGCTTTGCTGTCTGGGTGTTCCTGTTATCGCCCGCTGCGGAATACTGTGGGTTCGAAATATTCTTGTGACGGTTATCTTGGACGGAGGGCTGAATCGATGGATCGAGAGGAGGGGATGACCGTGGATCGCGGGTGGTGGGTTATGATATGAGTCGCATGTGGAGGGGTTGGTGAATGAGGGCGAGGGAGTCGTGCATGACACTACATACGAGATGATGTGTGAATGGATGAGAGCGGCATTGTGTGATGAACTTTGCGAGTGAGAGTGATACTTGAGGGCCGATGGTGTTGGAGCGATTCAGCCAGATTACTCCTATATCGCGAATAGAAGAAAGGAGTGAAGCCGTATAGGATGATGTGTCTTGAATGTCGACTATAGTCTCTCTAGTAGCTTGTGCTCACGGTGTCTACCGAATCGAAGCATGCATCCATGTATATCATCAAGTGTCTAATCCTCCTCTATGGCCAACCTTCATATGTAATCATAATCGCTGAACACCGCCGTCGCCCGTCTAATAACGCCAGAATTAAAGTCAACCCAAACACCACTACCCATCGCGTACCTCATTCTCATCCCGGCCACCTCCCTACTCCAACCTCTCCATCAACCCCCTCCTCACCGTCGTATTCACCACGCCTCCCACTCCAAACGCCGGCACGATCCTACAAATCCTCGCCGCCGCACTCACGCCCCAGTTCCGCCACACCATCTCCCAGCGCGCGCCCCCTGCGGCCGATTATACAGGTCCAGCCCC
>JAANBC010000397.1:0-29833 GCA_014621405.1 Stylonectria norvegica
AGCGCAATTCGGTTGACGACAAGCCCTCCCACGTCGCCCACGGCAACCAGAGCGTGGCCGATAAGCTGAAGGGCAAGCTGTTTGGCGTCTTCAAGAAGTAGGGTTGGCGGTGCGATGGAGGCAAAGGGCGGGGATCGTCGTCATTGGTGGCTGGATGGCAGAGCTCGCGTTGTTTTGTGTGGAAATACCTATGATACCTCATCTTACTACTACTAGTACTTACTTTTCATCTCGGGAATGTATAGTCTAATCAACTTTTACTGCACCTCTTGAGTGCGTCACATTCAGTCCATCTTAGTCTCTGACTCAAAGTATTAACATGGCGTGATTTCTGAGCAGCGGTTACCTTCAAAGAGAAACATACGGTGTAGGTCGAGTGAGGTTCAAGCGGCCATGCCCGGACAAGGCTGCGAGAGGCAGTATCCGAGGTCGGGTGGATGAACTAGACTCAATAGTTCCTACTTCCTAAGGTACAGTAGATGCTGGCCTCGCCGAGCCTGTCAACTTGGGGCCCAAAGCGCCTATCGTGACGTTTGGAGAGGCTTGTGCGACGATCCTCTTCTCCACTTCCCCTCATGTCCATATAGCCGTCGGCCGAGATAGACATAGAGCCTTTTGTGATGTGAACTTTCTTGCAACATTCGCCTAGAAAATTGTACGTATATGATGATGCAGGACGCAGACTCTACCCAGATTGTCGGCATTTGTGACGTATTATTACTCCATAGCCCGTCCGTGGAAGCTTCAAGGTTATTTCCCCAAAAAACGAGCATCTGGCAGAACCACAATTAAGTCACTGCACTGTAACACTTCCGCAGCCATCGCCCTCCAAAGCTGCGAACGGAGGGTCCAAGGGTCCCGGGATGATAAGCGCTGCCACAAGATCGTCGCGATTGACCTGCGCGAGTGCTACTCTTCCTGAGCCCATCTGACAGTCTCGACACGGACCGACCCAAAAACAGCGAATAGGCACCATGGAAGGCTCTCGTGAAGAGTGCCATGTTATCCCGCTTTGAGGATAGATGGCCCGACCTATTTGCGCTCCCCAGTCCCTCGTCGCCGCCCCGTGCAGGGTCCAGCAACAAGGTCATGGACAGAAGCGCAACGTCCCCGGTCATGTTATAAAGAGCACGACGAAGTCGGGTACCAAGAGAAGTGGGTTTGACGCTTCGCTTCGTTTGCAAATTCACATCCGTTTCCAGGTGGACTATTTATTGTCTCCCGCTTCTCCTCCATCGTCGGTCCACGGCACGGCTCCGAATGCATACACGCTCAATTCTAACGCGCCCAGGGACTTATGGAGAGCCTTGAAAGGCTGTTTCAGGTGCTCTTTGAGCGAGACGCACTGGCGGCCTGCATCTAGATTGACAGCCCAGGGCAAAGTAAGTTTGGCCCGGCCGTGCGACATCAATCACGTGCACTGGGTTGGATCACGGGACGACGTGCTTAAGGAACAGCTATGCCGCCGAACGCCCAAACTCAACGTCCTCCTCTCCAGGGTCAGCGTCTCTGGTCGGGGCTTTCGATACTCTCTAAACGATCCTTTCGGTCCTACGCTACCTCGTCATTCGAGGCCGACGACGAGCGGTCCTCGAGCGAAGACACCGACCGCTACCACGACGACATGAGCTCACACAGTAGCGACGCCGACGTGCGACGTCGTGTGGTTCCGCGCCACGCCGGCCATGATGCACGACCAACCAGCCCCAAGGAACTTCTTGGCTGGTATGCCTACGCTTTCGCCGCCGAGACTTATGTGATATGTGGCATTGGTACAGTCTTGAAGTCTAACCTGCGCTGGAAAGCCCACCAGCTAACACGACCTTAGGCTCATTCATCCCCATCCTCCTAGAGACCCTCGCCCGCGAGAACGGCGTGTTACTTTCAGATCGCAAAACACCATGTGGCTCCAGCTACAGCAAAGACAAAGATGACGGTCAGTGTGTCGTATATGTGCTCGGAATGGAGATCAACACCGCCAGCTTCGCCATGTACACCTTCTCAGTCAGCGTCCTCATACAAGCACTGCTCGTTGTCAGTATAAGCAGCGCCGCGGACCATGGCAACTATAGAAAGAAGCTACTACTTTGTTTTGCCTGGATAGGCAGCTTGGCTGTCATGTCCTATATCTTCATCTCCAAGGAGACATACCTCTTGGGCGCCCTCTTAACCATTATATCCAACACCTCCTTTGGCGCATCGTTCGTGTTATTGAACTCGTTCCTACCGCTCCTCGTGCGCTATCACCCCGAGGTCATCGCCGCCAATGTCATCGAGACGCCAGACCAGGCCACCCCTGGACTGGAATCGCCATCATTCGCCGACTCCATCGGTGAAATAGACCCTACCATGATGAGCTCAACCTCGGCTTTACTAGTGGAAGAGGGTAATCCCCTAAAACCTACAGCAACCCACGCCGAGATCACATCAAAAGAACTTCAGCTGTCGACGCGCATTTCTGCCATAGGCATTGGAACCGGCTACATTGCCGCTCTATTTCTGCAATGCATCTCTATTGGTGTGCTCGTCTATCTGCGGAACTCAACTTGGGGGCAGAGAGTGGTGCTGTTCATGGTGGGGACCTGGTGGACTATCTTCACCATCCCCGCCGCCTTATGGTTACGTCCTAGGCCAGGCCCACCACTGGTAACAAATGGGAAGAAGGGGGCTTGGTCGTGGTTCACATACATCTTTTACGCATGGAAGTCGCTGTTTACCACGATTCAGCTCGCACGACGCCTGCTCGATATCGTACTGTTCCTTGCTGGGTGGTTTCTACTATCTGATGCTATTGCCACAACTTCATCCACCGCAATCTTATTCGCTAAAACGCAACTACATATGCAACCTTGGGCACTGGGGATGATCAACGTCATCTCAACATTGGCAGGTGTCGTCGGTGCTTTCGGATGGTCGTGGATCTCACGGATGCTCAATTTGCAACCCCACCAGACCATTCTTGTCTGTATTGCTCTATTTGAGCTCATTCCCCTTTACGGGCTAATGGGATACCTTCCCTTTGTTCAGGAGTGGGGCGTGATTGGGCTACAACAGCCTTGGGAAATGTATCCCTTAGCAGCCGTGTATGGCTTCGTACTGGGTGGCCTCAGCGGGTACTGTCGTTCCCTCTACGGCGAGCTCATCCCCCCTGGATCAGAAGCGGCCTTTTACGCACTTTATGCCATCACCGACAAGGGCTCCAGCATCTTCGGGCCGACCATCGTGGGCGCCATCATCGACCGGACCGGGAGTATCCGGCCTGCATTTTGGTTCCTCGCCGCTCTGGTCGGCCTTCCAGCCCCGTTGATCTGGTTCATCAACGTCGATCGAGGCAAGCGCGAGGGCGAGAAACTCGCTTCCAAGATCGAGGGGTTTCGGAATCTCCGTGAGGACGAAGCCCAGACGGACCGAGAGAGCCGTGGGATGTTGGCGGATTATGACGAAGAGGAGGAGGAGGAGGAGGATGACGATGATACTATCCGTGCTACTAGTCGAAGGCAAGACTGAGAGCCTCGCGTTGCTACGAGCCCTATTTGATATTATGGTATAGCGACGGCGTTTGAGTATATTATTGCGATTTGAGGCTGCGCAGCTTGGGTAGGGTATGCTAGAGCCTTGCGAAGAATATAGCTACTCACCATCTGATCTACAGTATAGCTATCGACATATATAATAATATATGAAGTACCATATTCATCGTTTAATTGTTGAGAAAATGTAGTTGGTTTAATTCAATCCAATATGACCTACTTTGATCAGTTCGTAACGCAGTTCCTTGCAATATGTGATTTCCTCGGTCTTCAAGATTGCCGGGAGCAGTCGACGGAGCTGGAGTCGGTGTGGGATAACTACACCCCGCACGGGAGCGTCCGCGTCGTCCGCACCCACCTCATCCGTGACGACGACTCCGAGATCCATGGATGTCCATTCGACTTCATCTGGCAGCCCTCGAGATAACGTCACATTTCAAATAATCATGGATATCCACGAACTTACTTCAGCCACAGTACAGTCTGTTCGTGAAAACTTCACCGTTGCCGAAAACGAGCAGGAGCATCTCCAGCGGTGCTGGTCTCACCAAACTTGTGGAGGCTGTCTAGGTTCTGACAAGTGTAGTTGGTGTCCATTTGTGAGTCTGCGCCTACACAGATACTAAGAATACTCTTCATTACATACGGGTTGTCTATGTGCTCATACATCTAGACTTGGTCATGTGTACCCAACTCACACAAGATCCCGCTGCTGGCGCCCGCGTACGACGAGCACGTCTGTCCCCATTGGGCCGAACGCTGGGAACTACGTAGCCAGCCCTTTGGATGCCAGGTATCGACCATAACGAGCCTGACCGGCATCATCTCAACTGTTTCCGCCTTGCTCTTTGCTTTGCTGGCGCTTCTCGTCGTCGTCGGTGTCCGGAGGCTTCGACGATATGTAAAGGAGAACCCGGAGAAGTGGCCATCGATCAAGCGGCGGTGGTGGAGGATACTAAAGCGGCACGATGGAGAGGACGAGCCACTACTTCCAGGAAACAGACCGACTTCCTCATCGGTTGAACGCCCATAGCAATCACCTCCGTACGGGGTCTAAATCGGGCGCAATTACGAGGCGGCCGTGTCTAGCAGGGGCGGAAATGGCATCGGCATGGAGGATCTCGATTGGTGAAATCCAGGAGGAGTGCGTTTTCACCCAGAGCTAACAGGGGGGATTATCGCAACTTCATCAGCTTCATGGATCACGACATCATCGCCGCCCTGCTCGCCTGGTGCGTCTACGTAGTCAAGGTTGATTGTGACCAGGCACGAGTCCAGGATCATGGCTTGAATGCCGGGATATCTCGACTCGAGCTCTGCGAATAGGCCTTTCAACGTCAGGTTCGCGGGAAAGGCTTCGTGGTCTTTCCCCGTGCGGGAGCTGGCGCTCGCAAAGTAAAGCACGTTGAAGTACCCTGGAGGAGGCTTCGGTGCCGAGGTCATGGTTGGCGAGTGTCCTGAGGCTTGGCCATGTTAGCTTTCTTGTCTTGAAACCGAGTAATTCGACAAGAACATGGAGAAGTTGGTTTTGGTCAGAGATCTTGGTAGATAAATTGATACATCAATGGGCAATCAGGTAATACATGCTAAAAGCATCATCCCAAGGGAGAGTGTAGAAGAAAGGGTGCGCTCGACTTACCAGAGAAGGGCTCAGTAGCTCGTGGAATATTTCCTGCGTGGCAGTTAATGTGAAGGAAACAGAAATATTCTATCGCGCCCCGCCCAATTTGTAGCTGACGGCTGGCACGTGATTGAAGACACCACGGCATCCCAGTTCGTGAGACATGCTGCCCGGACACTTTCACGGATCCACGGCTGGAGAGCAACAGCCAACGTAAGGCAAACGGAAAAAGCGATCGTAAATCCTGCGTCGATTCTGGCTGAAGGGTTGTTCTAACTCCGGTGGATCCTCAGCGTTCCAATCACTTTTTGATGCGTAGTCGGATGGTGCAGAAGAATTGTTCTGGATTCGCGCAATGCCAGATCCGTGACTCCCTCTAACAAATAAAACTGAGGTGCGGGTGATGCAGCCCCAGGCAATGTCCCAGTACAAGGCGCGCCCGCCTTAGCAGCATGTAAAGTCCATCCGTCGTCCGCCTCCCAAGCCCTGTTTCTCCCTGCTCTCCCCAACACCGCTTAACGCAATCTTCGGGCCTCGCGCTCAGACTCGAGCAAGCACAGGATGTCGTCCTCGCGAACTGTTGAAATGACCCTAGTCAGCACCGCTTCATACATACACTAGGGGCTTCGAAGCCGTGTATCTCGAATTTAAGGGGGAAGGGCTTTCGCTGCTCGTACCTGGGCCCTTGACGTTTCGGATGATGGATCGGGTCTGGTCGTCCATGAACTCGACGCGCACCTGGGTGACACCACCACGAGAGCCTAGAGAGTTGTCAGGTCCATGGTTCTTCGGGGAATCGCTGTCCGTCTGGAACTTCGAGATCGGGGGGACGCACCGGTTCGTCCGAGCACTCGGGTGACCTTGACGAGCTTGACGGGAGTCTTGGAGGTATCCATTTTTGCGGCCTGGAATCGTGTGAGCGAGGGGGAGCGTCGCGAGAGTCGAGGGAGATGATGGCCGTACTGTTGAGTATTTGTGGATAGTCGGTGATCGCGGTCGTGAACGGGGGATCTGGGCGTGATAGGGTCGAACTTTTTGGTGAAGCTTGTCAGGGTTTTCGTGTGCCCAAGCCCTTACCCCACCACCAGGAGCCGAAGCTGCGCCGTCAGGGAGATTCTCGGGGAAATTGCTGCTCCGATGCACCGCCACAAGACATAGTCGAGCATCAGCCACTGTGGCGCACTTAGAATCTCCCAGTACTCCACACAAGTCGCCCCAAGGGGATTTCCATCATGGATCTTAATAGAGCCCCCCCCAAATTGTTCACCCTCGAAGTAGAAAGGCACACTACGTAATGAGGAATAAAAATATACTTTTAACACTAATGTTTCTATACAATCCTATATTAATTCACATACACCTGGTGCTCATGAAATGTTACAATGAGGTATATATTTATATATCTGTAGGATATAGAGGAGAAACGAGTCTTGAGGTGGAAGCCCCTTAGTATCATGACTCCTGTCTTCCATGACATTGGATGGATTCAAGCATCTTCAGTACTAGTATTGCGAAGCATTCTTTGTTGCAGACATGGCGCAGTTGGCCAATAAATCTCAATGGGGTATATGTGCAATGCTGTTTACTACAAGTCCGCGACTCGCTCCTCTAAGTCTTTCACCCAGCCCTCCATGACGCTCATGTTATTCTTCGTAGCAACATCTCCATCCTTCATAGCAGCTTCAACCTTCTCTAGTCCCTCGTTCCACAGCTTCAACTCCGCAGTCATGTCCGTTTGCTGCTTCTCAATTCGATCCAGGGTCTCGCTTGCTGTGGCTGCATCGGCGTGAATCGCTCTCAGCGAGCGCAAACGATCCAGAAGGGGTGGTAGTATGGGTGTCAGGTTCTCAATCGAAGGAAGGATCCCGTAAAGTGCGTTGATTTTTGCTTCTTGCTCAGACTCTTGCGAAGGAGACGGGGGTCCGTGTCTACCAAGCTCTTCTCGCAAAACCTTCGCCCTCTCGCGAGCCTCGTTTAGCTTGTCCTCCTCTGATGCTAGAGTTCTCACACGGCGGCTAATGGTGTCCAGCTTGGCTTCCGATGCTTGCGCAAGGGTCGATATTTGTCGGTCCATCGAGTCCAGAGTTGGGAGTATCGCTCGCGGTAGCCCGTTGGAATCAGCTTCAGGCATTGATGAAGAGCTGATTCCAAGCCCCTTCTCTAGCATGAGAAGTCGGCGATCGAAGTCTGCAGCTTTAGCCAAGGCGTGGCTTTGCTCGTATGTTGGGGCGTAGGTGACTGTATATGTAGCATTTCCTCCCATGGCGAGCTCATCGGACTCTTCTTCGCTTGATACAGGAAAGGCTTTTGAGGTGTGCGTCGCGACTCGTGCTCCGGTAGGATCAGAGATGTCGTCGAGTACTTGACTTAGTGATGTCAGCCTCTCGTCCGTCAAAGCACCATCGTCTTCAGGCTTTGAATTTATAGCCTTTCGTCTCGCGTATTCATCCTTAGCCTCTTCAACCTCACGCTTGAGACGTGCAATTCGTCGCTCGAGGCTCTCGTCATCGTCGTCGTCAGATAAGTCGCCTAGCTCTTCCGTCCCATCCTGAAGTATGCGTTGCCGCCGACTAGACGCCTTGTAGGATTTGCGCTTTCCATCAACTCGGTCCGAAAAGTCCACGCCATTTGCATCAATGTTTGCGGGCATAAACCGAGAACGCGCTTGGTCTATTCGCAATCTCGATCGCGAGATGCCAGGGCTATCGTCTTCAACATCGTAGAATTCGTCATCGGACTGGGTCCGAGCTGCAGTGGTCTGGGGCTTCTGTGAGCAAGGCCTCGGATGCGAAGAGAAGCAAGGAGCTCACTTGAACCGTGGAGTTGTCGTCGGTGAGCTCGGGGGTTTCGTAGATGTCTGGAGCGGAATCCTAATGGATGGTTAGCAGCCACCACCGCGATATACCGCCAGGGGAGCTCACCAAGTCCGGCAACGCAGCATACTTGCGATTCAGCGCCATTGTTCATGCAAATCAAGACCTTTGCTCAGAGGCAAAACTTCCACAGCCGTCGGATATCTTATTCAACAGGCAAGCGGGATGTTCGTTGTTTGAGCCAGAGGTGGGAGGTTGTGAACGGAGTTCGAGACGCGGACAGGTTGCTGGATGGCCCAGTCCCCAGGGGGTTGTGGTGATTCCTAGCGCTTAACGGTACCTACGAGCGGTCAAGGCAGAGCGCGCGGCTCAAGCGCGTCTTTGTTCGCAACGTAACGCGTTTGAACGACTTTCAAATAACCATTTCATAAGTAATCCCTAACTAGTTCCAAACTACTTCTCCAGACCTGACCTATAAGCTGATGATTGCCAGTCGGACGAAAAGCGAAATAATCTGATAGCATTCTTATTGGTTTCACATCAGCGAAAAGTCGCCCGCCACTCAGCGTCCGGAGCAAACGGCGCTCAACTTCCTTGAGGGGGTTGAGCGGTTGATCTCAAGCTTTTCTTTTCATATGTCACGATCAATCTTACGAAGCCCAACCGTAGCATCTACGCGACTTGACGGATCAAAGAGTTGATCATGAATACGGCTAGGAGGACTGGCTTGAGCCGCAATCAGCGACCGCCGTCGCTTCTCACAAGGGTCGGCAACAAGCCGGTATCTCCACGACTCAACCCGGAAAAGCCAAACCCCCTGGGACGCAAGCTCGAGCATGAGGCTGATGACGTTAACCGGCCTCCTGAATCCAGCGGTGACGAATTGGGTGACCCTGTGGAATTTCTCAGGATAAAACCTTCCACGAAGTCTGGCACGGGTCGTCGGTCATCGGCACGACATTTGGATGATATTTCCGATTCCGACACACCGACGAGGGGGGCGATCAAATCTACCAATTTCGGTGCACCAGATTCCAGTAAGAAACGCAAGACAGGCACCAGGGCCGTGAAGAGTAAGGCTGCAGAGGAGTCGCCAGAAACACGACCCAAGAAGAAATGGCGGAAGGAGACCGGGAAAGGCAGTGATGATGAGGACGAAGTCGGCCAGGGGATAGATGACCGCCCTCGCGCAAAAAATACTCCTAGGAACAGACCCAAATTCCTATCTGTTGCGGGTGATCCTCACAAGGATGACCTCGGTTTCACCAAAAAGTCAGCGTCCAAGACGACATATGGGAAGAAAGCCAGCAGCTCCCAAGAGTCTCTGGCGAGAAAAGGTACTCTCATCGTGCGCCGGTTATTTCATGCCCTCTTCTAACTTGATATCAGTCAAACGCGAGACACCTCGTAAAGCACCAAAGATCCGCCCCGTACCAGAAGCTCTAGATAGCCCTGAAAAGCTGAAAAAGTTGCGAGTTTCTGCGCCGCCGGATGCAAATCTTTCCTCGCCGGCCAAGGATGGGCCTCTTAGATTCAAGCCGGGCAGTCAAATCGAAGATGATGAAGGTACCAGCACATCGCAATCGCCCGTGTCCAAGCCTGCAAGCAGGTTGAAAGACTCGAGAAGCGCTGTGTCGAAAAGGCTGGGCGGCAAGAAACTCTGGGAGATCAAGAAGCCGCCCCCTCCCAAGCTGAAATTCATGATGCCCGCGGACCTCCCAGAGCTGAACCAAGAAGAGAGGATTGGCGCGGGCAGTGGAGATAGCCCTTTGACGGAACTGGGATCCATGAGCGATGCACCCACAATTGGCGTGTCCGGGGGTGAAGAGGAGGAACCCGAGACACCCACAGCGTCATGTCCCTGGTGCGGAGAAGCAGTCGATGAGGCATTGTTAAGGGACTTCACCAAGGGTAAGCGGTTGAACGTCAGGATGCAAAACAAGTTCTGTCAAAAGCACAAGAAAGAGACGGCTATGGAGACATGGCGCGAACGAAATTATCCCTCAGTCCAATGGGACAGCCTCGAACATCGATTCGCAGATCATCGCGATTTTCTGCTGAGCGTTGTGAACGGTGACGAGGAGTCGCACTTCCGCAGCATCCTCGCCGAGAAAATCGAGACGGGAAAGGCAGCTCGGTCTTTAAAGAAGGAGGAAAATATGAACCCAGGGTACTATGGCCCTCGCGGCTTCAACCTCATGTGCGATTTTCTTGTTCAGGAGTTCGGAAGCCTGCTGAAGGAGAGAGCTGTGGCTGACCGTGTGATCGCGGGACGCGGGCCAGCTGCATTCATCCAGTCCGTCTTGGTTGCCGAGCTTGCTGTTCGCTTGATTTGTGAGGATATGGATGTGGGTGTCAAGAAGGCGAGGGATATCATGTCGGAGAGCAAAGCGTTGGGTGAGATGGTCCATGAGGAGGTCTGACAGACGTAGATGTGAAAATTCTTGCTTGAGACCGTGATAGAGTACGGCTGATATCAGCGCACCAAAGACAACTGTGTTATTATGTATACTATATCCCCGTTCATACTGAAGAAGCGTGGGCATGTTCTCGAGGAACCATCAAGTACCGTCCAATATCTCCCATCTTTCGAACGATGATTTCTCACAAAAGAACTGCCACTGCCTCACACGGGTTCAAGTTGAACTCTCCCCTAACAAAATTTGTAGCAGACTTACCGCCTGGGCTTACCAGAACCTCCTTCACCTTCTCCGTCGTTGTCCACAAAACTGGTTCCGCCGAGAAATTGCAAACTACCAATGCGGCTTCTCCCTCCGCCATCGTCCGCTTATACGCAAAGACCTTCTCGTTCGCCTCATCAACAAGCTCAAAGTCTCCGTAAACAAAGATGTCCTTGTGTGCCTTTCGCTTCTCCAACACCTGTCGCCAGCAATGGTATACAGACTGCGGGTCCGATGTCTGCGCCGCGGCGTTGACCTGTTGGAAGTTGTCGTTGACGCGCATCCAGGGGTTTGAGCCGGTGGTGAAACCAGCGTGGGGAGTCGCGTCCCACTGCATGGGCGTGCGAGCATTGTCGCGGCCCTTTTCCTGATACTCCTGCTTGAGGGTTTCGAGAGACGCTGTGTCGGCAGAATCTTTGTGTAGGCTTGTGGCCACATCGTCAGTCGACATTCAGTCACCGTGTGCTACGCGAGGACGGAGGGTTCATCGGCTTACCTCCAGTGGTTTATGAGCTCCACGTCTTTGTATTCCTCGAGCGGCCAGTCCTTCGGCACATTGGTCATCCCGATCTCCTGGCCCTGGTACACGAACGGGGTGCCAGACTGGAAACCGAGGAAGATGGCAATCAGCTTGGCGCTCGCTGCGCGGTTCTGCGCATCGTCGTGCATGAAACGGCTAACTGAACGGGGCTGGTCGTGGTTCTCTAGGTACAAAGCGTTCCAGCCGTTGTTATCGTACATGAACCTTTGCCACTTGTTGACGGTGGTCTTGAGCTCTGAAAGGGGCCACTTCTTGGGTGAGAACTTGCCGTCTATGCCGTGGTCGATGTCCATTCTATCTAGAAGTTAGTTACTAATTCGGGGTTATAATTAGAGTGGACTGACAGTTCAAAGTGAAATATCATGCTCAACTCTCCACGATCTGCTCCCACGGCTTTGATGAGCTCCTGTTCCCTATGAACCAGGGGCATCTCGCCAACGCTGAACGCATCGTATTCTTTTAGGATATCGCCGATCTCTTTGAGGAACTCGTGGCACCGAGGGCCACATGCGTAGAACTCATGGCCTCGAGCGCCCGACATGTCCGAGTCGGGGAAGGCCTGGTCTTTGCTCACAAAGTTGATGACGTCCATCCGAAAGCCATCGATACCTCGATCGAGCCAGAATCGCATAATTTCGTGGACTTTCTCACGCACAGCAGGATTCTCCCAGTTCAGATCCGGCTGCTCCTTGCAGAAGAGGTGGAGGTAGTACTCATCAGTTACCTCGTCGTACTCCCAGGCACTCCCTTGTGGTAGGTCAGCTATGGCCCTGATTTGACTGGAGCATGGCCGGTCTTACCTTGGAAGAGGCTTTCCCAGTTATTTGGGGGCTGTCTGTTGCCCTCGGAGTCGTACTTGGCGGGCCGCCAGACGTACCAGTCTCGGTAAGGGTTGTCCTTGGACTTGCGCGACTCTTTGAACCACCCGTGCTGGTCACTAGTGTGATTCACAACCAGGTCTAAGACCAGCTTCATGCCACGGTCGTGGAGTTTGTTTTTGAGGTTTTCTACATCGCCGATATCTCCGTAGGGGGGGTCGATGACTTTGTAGTCGCTGATATCATACCCCTGTGTGGACAAGGGATCAGCACCATTCGCCAACATGGCTGATGAAGAAGATGCAGGGAGCACACACCATGTCCACCTGGGGACTTTGAAAGATTGGTGACAGCCATACAACATCTACCCCTAGGTTCTTGAGATAGTCAACACGGGAAATGATGCCCTTCAGGTCGCCTACACCAGATCCCGTAGAGTCTTGAAAGGACGCAGGGTATACTTGGTATACTGAACTCTCCTTCCACCAGGCTCGGATTTTCTGGTCCGAGGTACTCATGTTTGTTTTAGAAGCTCTTGTTTCTCTCATAAGTATGCCACTTCCGATAGATCAGTACTCTGCTATCTTATGTCCGTTAGTTGAAGTTTGTACCTCGAGGCACGAGTCTCACCGCACTCGATGATTCTTTCCTTACTTGTCAATTGGTTGAAGGCCTTCTAGGTACGAGGATAGTAGATGACGAAAGCAAGGCAGGAAATGTCACAATATTGATCTTGCAAAAGGAAGCATGTGTCTTGTGATAGTGCTACATTGAATGTTGGCGGTTCTGCGGGGCTCGCGGGGTTCAGGATATTATTTCATTGGAGGCGGGTTCGTCACACGTACAACGCGTCTCGTTGGCCCCATGTCTTCCAGGATCGCCATTGATCGTCGTGGAAGGGTGATGCTTATGCACCGATAGATGTTGCGTTCGCTACTGCAGAATAGTCCTACAAATAGTTAAGATGAATAATTGTTATATCCGGCACTTGGGACGTATTTCCGGTAGCCGTGTCGTGCTTCGTAACCATCACCTAATAACCCCGGTATTTAAAACGAGTATCCTTACCAAACTAATTGAGTTGAAGAAAAACATATTATTTGATGATATTTGAAATCCCAACAATCTCTGTCACTGGAAATCTTCAGTTTTCTTGGCTGCAGAGGATGGTAACTTGCCTTGCCTGTCCTGATCGAAGCAGTTCACCCTACACCCACCACATTTTTGAGAATGTAAACCAAAGCGAATGTAGCTACGATGCGGCTCGGAACTAGTATCTTTCTTTTCACACTCTGAATTGTTATTGAGACTTGGTACAGATCTATTGGATTCGCATCATCGCTTTCGTAATGTTCTGTGCCTTAGCGTGCTGTGCCCTGGCCATTTGCGACCTTGGCTTGCGGCGTGTCTAACATCTGAATGTGTGCGACACAAAGTAAAAGAGACAAAGCCAGTGATGGCACGCAAGCCCGCCGCTATGTGTAAAACATGTCTTAAATAACGATCGAGACCGGGTTTGGCGTTTGCCATGATGAGAAAGGGCGGATGGCAAATGAGCAAAGCTGATGGTTCCATCGAATATCAGAGCCACCGTTGGGACATGGATGTGTGAGTGTAAGCCAAGGCAGAGAGACTGTTGATTGTTAATAGTGGAAGACGCGTGCAGTCTGGTGCGTCTTAACAAACCTCTCATGCGCCTTTCAACCAATACACACATCTCTCCACCTTCAGGTTCAACAGTATCGATCATGCTTCTTGCATACATAGTCTAGTAGTTGTGGTACATTACGTATATGAAGCTCTTTACCCCAGGAAGTGAGCTCTTAGCAGTTCGCTTCTTAAAGTAATAACTGTACTGTACTATACCAGTAGCGCGTCCCAATGAGGAGAAGAGATAGGCCATCTGAGCTAACCGGGCAATCTGACTGTACTGTGTACTTCGTACTTACCCGCAGGCGCTACCCTACCTAGCAGCACTTTATCGGTCATTACTTCGTTTAACGACAGATTATTATTAAGGTTCAAGTACTGGATGCTGACTCGTACCGCGTCTATTGAAGTGTATTTAAAGAAAGTAATAGATCTATATAAGCAGGGAGTTCTGTGTTAAGCTTGTTAAATCCCTGTTAAATAGCTGCTAAAGATGGAAATATGGGTCCTCACTCTTTTGTGCCTTCTAGCGTCTACCTTAATCTTAGTGGGCGGTATGGACAGTCACGTGGCCTTATTTGCGTCGGCAGGTACCTAGGTAAGTACTGAGTTGACCTTGAATGTAACAATCAGCTAAGACGGCGATTGCTTCCCTCCCCCTTGAAACATCTTTATCGACGTACCCACAAGCAACCGCTTGCCAAACCTTTGTATCTCAAGCTGCCATGTCAAGCTTTTTGGTATCTGCTTGTCGACTGCATCCATGATCTTGCTCCCTCTTCCAACGTCTGTCGTTCTCGGAGTTTGGCGATATGGAAGCTGTACAAGCTCCAGGTCGACGCCCTAGGGGGCGAGGACGAGACCGACCGTGCGATTTTTGCAGGCAGCGGAAGATTGCCTGCGTAATGAGGTATCAAGCGCCTTGCCAAAGTTGCCAGAAGTATAGTCGTGATTGTACTTTCACCCGAAACCCCCCTCTCAGGTCTGCTGGCAGATCCTCCCAACAAGATGGCAACCTCAGCGACCAGCAGTCGATAGACCTTGCAGCTCCGGCAACCCACTTCGAGTACAATTGGACTGCATCGCCAATTTTATCAGACACCATGCCACCTCTTGAGCAGCTGTTTGGTGTTTTCCCGCCAATGAATCTTGGAGGAGAAGATACTCACCTGGCCTCCTTCAGCAGCCCTGACGCCCCTGATTCTCTTGGCACGGAGACTGCAGATGTGTCAAACGTGGAGAGCAATGCCATGCTCAGGCTAGGCTCTGAGTTGGCCGACACTGCGCATAATGATATTCGCCCCTCGTTCTCGACAGTAATTTCGTCACCAGGTGCCAACTCCAGCTTCTCATCCAAATACCTCGGCCCAACATCCGAGACAGATCCGCTGTTACGGTCAAAGTACAGATATGACGACCGGGGCATCTTTGTTCACAAGATCCGAGCGATTCGCCGTCTCAGCACAATGGACTCTCCAACCTCTCTCGCGTTACTGACGCCGCAAGCTGTCACAGAAGGACTCGCCGACCGGGTCATCGCCCATTCCGTCCCTCCTATATGGCATACGCTCTCCGAGCACGGTGAAAGCTTGATCAACCTCTTTCTGCGTTTCATTCAACCGCAATACCCTGTGTTGAGTTCCTACGGCTTACGGCCCGACGATGACTCGAGAGCTTTGCTCGCCACCGTCTACAGCCTTGCATTGCCTTGGAGATCTTACGACCCAGACCTGCCTTGGGAGCAGTTCAATCTCGATGCCGTTACACGACGGGAACGACCTGATGACAGTATCATCCAGCAGTTCGCCTGGAGGGAGATTAGCCGGGGAATGCATGCCCCGGACTATTCAACCATAGCAGCTTGTCTCTTATTCATGGAACGAAAGCGTGATAATATGTTCATCGCCGACTCCCCGTTTGACACTTGCCTTGTTGCAACTACGACTTCTATGGCTTTCTCACTCGGACTTCATATGAATTGCAGCGACTGGAATATGAGTACCGACGAGAAGATCCGCAGAGATACGCTTTGGTGGCTAGTGTATGTCCAAGACAAATGGATTAACATCATTCATGGCCAGCCCCCTCGTATAAGAGAGGATGACTTTGAAGTGCCATGGTGGGATTCTGCACAGAGTCATTTGTCCATGGGAACCCAGGCACGAACGTCGGTATTGTTTCGCCATTTACTGGAACTAACCTCAATATTGGACAATGTCTATACATGTTTATTGTAAGTACCGTACGCCTAAGAGTTGTCCTGATATGAACTTGCTGACAAGTTGAACGCAGCTCTCTGCGCAATTTAAGCAAGACCTTATCTCCAGAGTCATTTGAACATCTCACCACTCGTCTTGCTGATTGGAAAACAAGCCACGATCACCTGTCCGAGTTGGAGACGGTTGAGGGCCACGACGACTTCTACGGCCTTGGAAGTCAATTAGTTGCCCATCACTACTGTTATGTGTTAATCCACCGAAAAGCTTTGAGCGTCTCGGACGAGCAAGCGGATTTTTCTACTGCTCATGAGAGGGCACTGACATTTGGTGAGCGGATGCTGGCTGATCTGAAGCAGTTGAACCTGGCGAGCTTTGACTCCTTCTGGTTCTCATGTAATTCTCCCACCACATCACTCATATAAATGTTCCCAAGCTAAACTCAGGTAGGGTCGCGCGCCCACTTCAACGCCATATCTGATCTCGTGGTGCTTCTTCATATTCGCGCGCCGACCGACTTGGCGCGCGGCCGGGCAGCACATCTGGCTGCAAGATACCGCGATTGGCTCTGCATGCGGAGCAAGTCGTTCGAAATTGTCAGGATGGGCCTCACCCGTCTTGACTCGCTCAACAAACCCGAGCTTTGGGAAGATTGACACTTACTTGTCCGTCATGCACGATCCAATGCCTGAATCTCTTCCCTCGGCCTCCAGTCAAAGATGTGGATTAGACTGCCTAAGCTTCTGACATGGCTTTCTACCAATGCAATCACATATATACATGTCATTGAGCCTGAAAGGGCTGCTTGCTTTGAGAAAAAGACTGGAGCGCTCGAGCCTAGGAGGCTAATGAGTTATATTCGATGGATTTTCTTTGCGTAAGGTGGCCGATAAACATCAAAAGTCGACTTACAATTCTCCGAGATAGGGTCTGTAGGAATCTCATCCACGTGGTAATCCACCACCACCTCTATGAGGTTACGAAGTACTAAGGTGTAAGAATACTGACACTACTAGTAGTATATCTCAGGCTTGAATGCTATATTCCCACCAAGTGGATATTCCATCATCTATCACCTCCTGGCTATACCTCCATCTCAATGGAATACGTGCTCCAACATGCCTCACCCTGGCACGGATTACCCGTCGAAACATGCATTTCGCCCTGACGCAAATCATAGATGACGGACGCAACCGTCATCGTTGCACCTCCCGATGCAGCTCCATACTTTTGGACTCCCTTATCATGGTGTTCACATAGACTTCGAGGAAACGAGGCATGGTCTGCAAATGCCCATTTCAAGCTTGGCACGTCTAGGCTCACCACCTTGTTCTCGGTGCGGTCCACTCCGGCCCACGGGTTGACTATGAGTGCATCACCACTGATAGGAGGTGACTTGTCATTCTGATGTTCTTCCGGTGGGGTGATTGGTGGAGGGATCTTCTTAGTCGTCAGGCGTGAAGGCGCAACTTGGTCAGAAAGCTGGCTTCGAGCAGACGCGAGTAGCTTCGTTTGCTGCCTCAAGCGAGCCTGTAATAGCTGGCTCAATCTCCGGTCTCGGAACAGTGACGATCCTCCTGGGTAAGTATCATAGGTGATTGAAGTTGCCGTAGAGTTGATGGCCTCACGCTGATAATGATTGGCGTGGGTAAGTAGAAGATGGACGTTGTCATCATCAGCATTGGCTTGCTCGAATACTTGTACCTCAGGGTGTATAGTAAATGTTCGAGACGGGGTTAACTCCAAGTCCATGCTCAGGTCGAGAGATGCGACCATGAGATTGCCTGATACGTGACGCGGAAAAGTTGCCAATGTCTTCAATCCGGCTGCAAAGTTGGGACAGTGTAGGTACATGGTCCTCGCGAGCGTGAAAGGCAAGCAAGGCTTTGCTGGGGGCTTGTCTTCATTGCACCACAACGAATTGGCGCAGAGCCCCAGGCCCAGAGAGTTCATCCCTGATCGGGCAAGCTGACCAGCTTCGGTCAGAGCTATGATGACCTTTGGCGAAGTGGGTATAGTTGTATCCGGAGAAGCGGAACGAGATTCGACGTCGCTGACGGGAAGGTGACTCTCGAGAACGATGATAGTATCAAGGTCGTGAAGCCATGCTGCCATATCCCAGTTCTGAGCCACGATAGCTGCTCCTCCTGGTCCGATGTAAGACATGCTTGTACATTCGCCAACTTTATGGCCAGTTAACCTGGCCAAGTCGTAGCGGGCGTTGAGCAAAGCAATATCCTCGACTTCAGCGCCAGCACCCCGAGCAATGCCCTCCATTTCGTCCAAGCCATCGGGGAAGAACTTCTGTGCTGCAGGTATATATGAATCGTTGATGTATTTGAGACAGTCTTGTTGAGAACCGAGAGAGGGTGACGCTTTGTAACGGGTAATATTGGTAATAATCTTATCCCGAGCTTGAAGGCCATGGGAATACCCTCGCTCCGAGGCGGTGCCTGAGACGACGATGTGTTGGTAGTGGGCCTTCATTTTGAATTCGCCAAGAGTTTGTAGCTTGTCTCCAGAGAACATGCAAGAAAACCGGCTGATTGCTATCATATCTATTTCTATTGTAGGCTATTACATGCAAAGTGTATAAGGGGCCAACCATGCCCATGCTCAAACTTTGGTGTCTCGGGGACGCTATCTTCGCCGCGTTGGCCGCATTCGCCGGCACTAACGGGTGACGGAGGCAGGATTCATTGGTGCTGGATCTATTAGTCGCGGCGACGACGGCGAGCGTTTGACCCACAAGGCTTCGCCGTTATCAGTTATTCACCAACAACCCCAAACCATCCTCCTCCTCGGCTCCTCATATCTAAATCCCCGGGGTCATGGTTGAAACAAGGATGCGGGGTTGTTCAGATCATCAGAGTATAAAGAGATAGGCAAGTTCGCCGGGTGAGGTGAAGTGACTGAACAAACAGGAGCATCACCTAGCCCAACAGCAACCAGATAGTCTGCTCCCTCACCACTTGTCTATCTTCTTTATACACATACGCTTTTACCTCACTCACCATGGCCGCCGCTTTGGATATAGAGAAGGTGGCGCAACCCACCGACCACGACTTCGAAAATGGAGATATCAAAGCCATAGCACGCCACGATGGTGACATGGCCCTCAGGGTGTACGAACTGGATGTGACCGAGGAAGAACTCGCCGGCGTTGATCAGAAGAAACTGATGCGCAAGATTGATCTTCACCTCATCCCCATTGTAAGTTGTCTCTTAAATTCTCAAGTTTTTCTACTCACTTCTATTCTGTTCGTTCGCAGATGTGTGTTGCCATGATGGTTTTCACTATTGACAAGTCCACTCTGTCTTACTCGTCCATCATGGGCATCCAAGAGGACACCAACTTGACCGACGATCAGTATTCTTGGCTTGGCAGTATTTTCAGCTTGGGATACCTAGTGTCCAATATTCCGTGTGCTTTCATCATACAGAAGGTTTCCTTGTCCAAATGGGTTGCTGTAACCATGTCACTATGGGGCACCGTACTGGCTTGTATGGCCGCGGCTCCGAGCTTTGGGTCACTCTTTGCCATTAGACTGATCCTAGGGTAAGTTGCAAATGACGATACTGCCTTTCAAGTTTGGTTATACTCATTCGCCCATAGTTTCTTGGAAGCTAGTATCACACCCGTCTTTCTGATCATGACCGGAATGTGGTACAGCCGACCTGAACAGGCCTATCGAATGGGCCTCTGGTATTCTGGCATAGGTTTCGCGACTATCATCGGTTCACCAATCGCTTGGGCTCTGGACAGCCCGACTGCTGCCACTGGAATTCTCTCAAACTGGCAGCTTCTCTATGTCGTGTTTGGCAGCTTGACTGTTGCTCTCGCCGTCTGCTTCTACTTCGTTGTCCCCGATTCGCCGCTGACTGCAAAGTTCCTTACTCCAGCCGAGAGGGTTGTGGCTATTCAACGCATTCGCACCAATCAGCAAGGTATTGGCAACCGCCACTTCAAGGCTTACCAGGCGTTTGAGCTTGTCAAAGACCCTCGAACGTATCTGTACTTTGCCATCCAATTCATTGCCAACATCGGCTACGGTGCCGTGGGAACCTGGGGGTCTAAGCTCATTGTATCTCTGGGCTTCGATCATCGAGAGGCCCTCCTCGTCACAATGCCACACGGCGCTACTACACTGGTCGCAGTACTTTCCGCGGGCTACTTGGCCGCGAAGATGAACGATCGAACACTGTGGGCTGGCATCGCTGCCTTGATGGGTGCTGTCTTTGGTGCTTGCTTATACGGCATCGAGAATAACCGATGGGCGTCACTCATTTGCTTCTATGTAAGACTACTTGACATGTTTGACTCCTCGCCGGTAGATTAATAACCGGTGATAGTTCCAACACATGTTTGTGGCAACCTACATCTTGACCTTCAGTTTGGTCAGTGCAAACACTGCTGGCCATACCAAGAAGGTCCTCACCAACGCCGTTCTACTTCTCGGAGCTACCAGCGGCAGTCTGACCGGGCCTCAGATTACGAAGAACGTAAGTTTCATCCGTCGTCGACATAATCGTTCTAGTAATGACAATGATATCTTTAGGATAAAACGTTCAAAAAGGTAAAGCTCGCTTGCCTTTGGGCTCCAGCTGTAGTTTTGTTGCTGCTTTGCATTGTCCGTCTCTTGAACATACGAGAGAATCGCCGTAGGGATAAGGACGCTGAGTCGATGGAGAGGCTGGAGAATAGCGAGTTTATGGATTTGACAGATGGAGAGAACAAGGAATTCAGGTACCAGATGTAGGTACTACAGTATCTTAGCTCTGTTAATACCACGAGTGATTCAAATACTTTCACTTGGCTTACTATTATTTTAGATATCTTTATACTGAAGAAACAGCTAATAGTATTAAAATATCTTTAAACAAGGTAGTTAGTTATATGTCTTGTAATTTTGCTACATGTAGTGAAGGTAGAAATACTAAAAAAGTTATTGCCTAAAGAGGTCAAGACCAGTGTTCATGTTCAATCGATAAACGCCACGTCCGCTAAACATTGGATACATGGCGGTACTATCACTGATCAGGGCACAAGCACAAAGTGTGATGAGATGGATGGCATTCTGTGCGCGGCTATCGCATCGTTGGCGCCCCAGAAACAATCTAACCCACTGACGGCCGAGAATGCAGCGGGTGGGACATGGCGATAGCCGTGGACGGTGCGAGGGCGTGGGGACCGCGAGTCGAGGGTGCACTGTTGCTGAGGTCGCGCTGACTCTGATTTCGAGATCAGTGATGAGGATCGTCACATCCTGGCAGAGACCCTGGTAGACCCAGAGGGCATCCCGTCGCGTACTATTATTGTAGGTACACCGTACAGGTACGAATACTTCGTACAAAGTCCTCTAGCCTTGGAGCTCAGGCTCTTTGCTCTTTGGCCCCCCCGTCTGCCTCGCGTCCGTCCGCTCCATAAGGCGTCTAGCGGCACCTCATGGACCACCATGGACCATCCGATCCCATACCAACCAACCCCCCTCTACCCACCTCCCTCCACCCACCTCCACCCCAGTCCCAGTCAAGTACAGTATTATTAGGCACACATTCGTAGTGCTGACCGGGAACCAGCATCCATCTTTAACAATTGCCGTTGCTGCTGCTTGTGCTTGTTGTTGCTTCGAGCTGGTGTTGCTGCTGCTGTAATACTGCTTGGGCGGAACAAACTCACGATTTGCGTCAAAACTCCAAACAAAGCCTCGCCCGAGAATGACGTGAACGACGCCCCGTTTACGCCCGTCTACCGTCTCCAGCTTCGCGTGCTCTCTCCCTTTGCCGCCACCGCCGCCGTCTTCGTCTCCGTCGTTGCTGTCGCGGCGACTGTTATGGCCTAGGGCCCTGCCCCGACGCCCCGGCGACAATGACCAGGAATGAGGCCGGGAACCGAAGCTCCATCACGAGCTCCAGCGCCGGCAGCGCCTATTCCGCCGTCACTGAGAAGGCCTCGACGCCTGCTGCTCCAGCTTCCTCATCCTCCTCCACATCCGCGTCCACGTCCACGGCTCGGCATCGCCCTCTCCAAGGTCTCCCAGGTGGTGATACCGGCCTCAGGTCCAACGATGATGGCCACCATCACCAACATCTGAACAACCGCAGGTGAGTCAGTCCACCCATCCTGCTGCTTTGCTGCCCTGTTTTTGCTTTTGCTTTTGCTTCTGCTGCAGTTGCTGTTGCTGCTGCTGCTGCCACCGCCCGCGGCTGGCATGCCATTTCCCGCCTCCATATCCCGTGCGGCTCCAGCTCCCGCCTCTGTCTCCCGCGTCCCGCCCTTGGTTTCTCGTTCCTTCGTCCCATCCCTTCGTCCAAAGGGTTCCTCTGACGGGTCCCTGCGTCTAGTTCCTCCAAGGATGACTTTCAAGTCCCATCGACTGCCTCCACGACCGCTCCGCGCGGCGCCATGTCGTCCGCCTCCGTCCCCCCCAAAGTCGCCTCCAAAGACCGGCGCATGAGCGACCTTGCCAATTACCGCCGCGATCTCTCCGTCCTCGAAACCTCTCGTGTGCCCCAAATCCAGCACAACCCGCCCACCGCGACCACCAACCCTCAGATCGCCCCTTGGATGACCTCCAACGGTGGCTCTACATCATCCTCCGCCATGCCCACAAGCTTCTACAACGACTCGACCGACAACCTGTCCATAGCCTCCCAGCTGTCCCCAGGCAATCCGTACCCCCCGTCGCGCTCTGGCGCCGCACCCAGCAACCAAGAGCCGCCCGAGAATGCCTACTTCAATGATAGCAGACGCCCGTCGGTTGCCAGCGTCCTCTCCGCCAGCAGCCAGGGTTCCAAGTCGAGCCTCACTCGTGGTGGTTATCGAAAACTCCAAGGGTTTTTTGGTGAAGAGTACCCCGGAAAAGATAGCTCTGAAAGCAGCCTACCCACTTCGGTTGTCGCGGGCAAGGACCAGCGTGGACGCTCCTACAGTCACAGTCGCCCCACTCATCGCGATCGCAACTACTCCAATGCTACCGATAACACACGAGAGGTTTCCCCGTCATCCTCGCGGCCGAGGACCCCCGTGCCATCTTCAGACGTTGTGCCATTCTTGTATCAAGACAACAGTGTACGTCCATCTCCCACCCTGGGCTACCCTGCTCAGCTTCCCCGGACGCGCGAGGCCCAAAAGGCCCTTGTCTCCGTGCCCCTGATCCCTCCATCCACAGATTTTTCATTTGCGTCGAGTGGCCTTTCCATCTGTTAGCTGCGCATGACGCGAGCTGGGCTAATGTCACATCTCCAGGATATCGCGCGGTATGGCGAAGCGCCAGTTCGAGACATCATGACCGGACCGGATCGAGAACGATATCAACCTGATGGGCAATCCCAGGTGCCGCCCAAAACGTCCTCCTCGTCGCGGTCGGCGCACTCCATTCACATGCCTGGTCACCATCATCGACATAATAAGAGCAACGATGATCCACGATCCTTACGGCCGACCCTTAGCAGGGAAGACACTCCGTTCGGTAGCCAGTTGCCACGCGATAGGGGAGGAGGATCAGTGGCTATGAACTCTATCAACTCCACTAGGTCAAGAGGCCAGAGCCCAACACCGAGTAACAGAAGCGTCGGCCATACTTTTAGCACCAAATCCGGTCACGGGGAGGGGCAGACGTCGCCTGGTCACCATGGGAGATTGGGGCTGCTCAGTCGACTTCGGAGGCATCACGGCCACAAGGACAAGGACGACGCTACATCGAGGCTTCGAGACTTGCCTCAGTCGACGAAGTCCTTGCAGCCCAAATCATCCAAATCAGACTTTCATCGGCCTGAACTTTCTCCTTCAGCGTTCCCTGCCAGTGGATCTTCAGTTATGGATCTCGGCGACGGGCAAGACGCTCGGCCAGGGACTCAGCGTGGAGCCACATTCAACAACAGGTTCCCATTCTCGAAGAAGGGACGAACTAACCGACCTCATGACTACACCGAAGAAGCCATTGGCCCCACCGATCGAGAAGAATCCGACAATATCCATCTCGATACCAACCTCAGCGACATGGAGGGAATTCTGACGAAGCCGCCACAATTACCCCCTATGGATGTCAGTTTCGTGAAAGAAATCGAGGTAGACCGGACCGACTCGATCTCGTCACTAGCACCCAAAGGTCGCTGGGATGCTCCAGATAGTTGGGCGGTGCGAAGGAACACGGAGGACGACTCGTATCATGTACCAGACATTGAGGAGATCGGCAGCCCACCTAGACCCGAGGAAAAGATATCGCCTTATTGCATCCGCATTTTCCGGTCTGATGGAACCTTTTCGACGCACTCTATGCCTCTGGACTCGAGCGTCACGGATGTCATATCCCAGGTCATCAAGAAGACGTATGTTGTTGATGGACTGGAAAACTATCACATCATCATGAAGAAGCATGATTTGATACGAGTTCTTACACCTCCAGAACGCCCTCTACTGATGCAGAAGCGCCTTCTGCAACAAATAGGATACGAGGAGAAGGACCGCGTAGAGGACCTTGGTCGAGAAGACAACAGCTACCTATGCCGTTTCATGTTTCTGTCGGCCAGGGAAAGCGACTTTCACGCAAGGACAGCTGACCTTGGCTTTGGACGCTCACAGAAACTCAGCATGGTTGACCTGTCAGGGCGCAATCTCATTACTATACCGATATCGCTGTATTCCAAGGCCCCCGAAATTACCTCACTCAACCTCTCACGCAATCTTTCTCTCGACGTTCCCCGGGACTTCATACAGTCGTGTAAACATCTTAGAGATATCAAATTCAACAACAACGAAGCCAGAAAGCTTCCGCCCAGTCTGGGCCGGGCTGGCAAACTGACATTCTTGGATGTCTCCAATAACCGATTGGAGCAGCTGGAACATGCCGAGCTCGATCCTCTGGTTGGGATGCTCAAGATGAATCTTGCCAACAATCGTCTCAAGCACCTGCCCACGGCATTTGGGACATTCCAGTCGCTACGCTCGCTGAACATCTCATCCAACTTTTTGGATAAATTTCCCCCGTTCCTTTGCGACCTACAAAGCTTGGTAGACGTGGACCTCAGTTTCAACTCTATCGCCACATTGCCTGAGGATATTGGCAACCTGAAGAATCTGGAGAAACTGCTCATCACCAACAACAGGCTGACGCACAGCGTTCCAGAAACCTTTGCAGGCCTCGTCAGCTTGCGCGAACTCGATATCAAGTACAACGGTATCATAAGCATAGACATCATTTCGCAGCTCCCAAAGTTGGAGATTCTATCTGCCGACCATAACTGCATATCCGCCTTTGTCGGCAAGTTTGAGGTAATCCGGCTCTTGAAGCTGAACTCGAATCCCATCAACAAATTCGAGATTACGGAGCCCATGCCGACGTTGAGGACGCTGAACATCTCCAATGCTCAGTTGGCCAGCATCGATGCAGCCTTTTCGAATATGATGAATTTGGAGCACCTCAATTTGGATAAGAATTACTTTGTTTCACTGCCGCAAGAAATTGGCACATTAAGCAGGCTCGAGCATTTCAGCATTGCCAACAATTCCGTAGGTGAACTACCGCCTCAAATTGGATGCCTGACCGAGTTGAAGGTGCTCAATGTTCGAGGCAACAATATTTCAAAGTTACCTATGGAACTCTGGTGGGCGAGCAAGCTGGAGACGTTCAACGCTTCTTCAAACGTCCTCGAGCATTTCCCCAAGCCAGCATCAAGACCACCGCGAGTACCGGGAGAGGAAGCGCAGCCCCCTCCCCCAGTGCCGAATGGTAGAACCTTACCACTGGGGACACTCTCTGCAACTCCAAGCTCCGAAGAGCTGATAGATGAGAGGAGGCCGAGTCAACAATCTAGTACCCTCCTTAGCGTCGGTCCTTCTCCTATTGCAGCTGGCTCTGATCGGAAGAGTTCGGTGGTTTCTGTATACGGGAAGGGTGGTCGAAAAACATCTGTGGTTTCGCGATCTGCTACGCCGCAGAACAACATCAGAAAGGACTCTGGGCTGTCCTCAAAGATGGCAAATACCTTTGCAGGATCGTTAAAGAACCTCTACCTGGCTGACAACCGCCTTGATGACGACGTATTTGACGAGATTACACTTCTGTCCGAACTCCGAGTTATCAACTTGTCATACAATGCAGAAATTGCCGACATGCCTCAGAGGTCGATTAGGAGTTGGCCACAGCTTGTGGAGCTGTATCTGTCAGGAAACGGCTTGACAACCATTCCAGCGGATGATTTAGAAGAGACAAGTCTTCTTCAGGCACTTTACATCAACGGCAACAAGTTCACAAACTTGCCCGCAGATATTTCTCGGGCCAAAAACCTCGCAATCTTTGACTGCGGTGGCAACTATCTGAAGTACAACATCTCCAACGTACCCTACGATTGGAATTGGAACCTCAACCCTAATTTGAGGTACTTGAACTTATCTGGAAACAAGCGGTTGGAGATCAAGCAGACGGCTTGGGCTGGACCTGGTCCAGCTACCAATCGCGAGGAGTATACTGACTTCAACCGTCTCCTCAACTTGAGGGTTCTGGGACTTATGGATGTCACTCTCACGCAACCTAGCATCCCCGACCAGAGCGAAGACAAGCGTGTCCGCACTTCAGGCTCGCTAGCAGGACACCTCCCTTACGGTATGGCCGATACGCTAGGCAAGAACGAGCATCTGTCGACTGTCGACCTTGTTGTGCCCCGATTCAACTCTACCGAGACAGAAATGCTATTGGGCTTGTTCGATGGCCAAGCTTTGTCTAGTGGAGGGTCGAAGATTGCCAAGTATCTTCACGAAAATTTTGGGCATATATTCGCCCTTGAGTTGAAGGCTTTGAAGACGCGCTCCAACGAGACGCCGGTTGATGCACTGAGGCGTGCGTTCCTGGCGTTGAATAAAGATCTGGTAACGATCGCAATTCAGCATGCGGAAGATCGCCCCAAGCAGACGCATAGGGGCTCGGCTCAACCTGTGATTCTGAGCAAGGAGGATCTGAACTCTGGCGGTGTTGCAACGGTTGTTTACCTACAAAGTACTGAACTCTATGTGGCGAATGTTGGCGACGCTCAGGCTATGGTGATTCAAACGGATGGAACCCACAAGATGCTGACCCGCAAACATGATCCAGCTGAGCCGTCTGAGCGAGCGCGTATTCGTGAAGCTGGAGGGTGGGTTTCTCGAAACGGAAGACTGAACGATCTGCTCGAGGTTTCACGGGCGTTTGGGTATGTTGATCTCATGCCAGCTGTACAAGCAGCGCCCTATGTGAGCAACATGACTATTCGGGAGCAAGACGACATCATCCTGATCGCCACTCGGGAGCTTTGGGAGTACCTCTCGCCAGGTCTGGTCACGGACATTGCCAGAGCGGAACGCCAGGATCTTATGCAGGCTGCTCAGAAGCTTCGCGACCTCGCCATGTCTTATGGTGCTTCCGGCAAGATTATGGTTATGATGATCAGTGTCGCCGATCTAAAGCGAAGAGTGGAACGATCGAGACTTCATCGCGGAGCGAGCATGTCATTAAACCCATCGGGCATCCCTGATGATACTCAGGTGCTTTCTACACGACGAGGACGTAAGACCAAGGCAGATGTTTTGGACTCTTCGCTTGGTCGACTCGAAGCTGAAATCCCTGCTCCCACGGGCAACGTGTCCATCGTCTTCACCGATATCAAGAACTCGACCAATTTATGGGAGATGTACCCTAACGCGATGAGATCGTCCATCAAGCTTCACAACGAGGTGATGCGCCGACAGCTGCGACGAATCGGCGGATATGAGGTGAAGACTGAAGGTGATGCCTTTATGGTGTCCTTTCCAACGGCAACATCGGCTCTTCTCTGGACCTTTGCAGTACAGATGCAGCTGCTTGAAGTGAGCTGGCCATCGGAAGTGCTTAACTCAGTGACCTGTCAACCGGTCTTTGACAAGGATAATAGCATCATATTCAAGGGTCTGTCTGTGCGGATGGGAATTCATTATGGAGACTGTGTCAGCGAGACGGACCCTGTCACCCGCCGTATGGATTACTTCGGACCCATGGTGAACAAGGCCTCACGTATTTCCGCGGTGGCAGATGGCGGTCAAATTACCGTCTCGACCGACTTCATTTCGGAGATACAGCGCTGTTTGGAAAATTATCAAGACACGGATCGTACCGGGTCGCCCGAGTCAGAGGAGACCTTTGACGAAGAGTCGTACGCAAGTGCCATTAGAAAGGACCTTCGCTCCCTGACATCGCAGGGGTTCGAGGTGAAGGAGATGGGCGAGAAGAAACTCAAGGGTCTAGAAAATCCGGAGGTGGTCTACTCACTCTACCCACATGCCTTGGCTGGGCGTATCGAGCAGCACCAACAGCACGACAGGCGTGACGAAGTACCCGGCGAGAAGCCTGCCATTTTGGCACCGGGTGCTGAACTATCCTTTGATCCCGATATTATCTGGGCCCTTTGGCGAATTAGTCTGCGCCTTGAGATGCTCTGCAGCACGCTCGAAGGTGTTGATGGCCCTGGGCTCCAACCACCCGAGACGGAGCTTCTGGAACGGATGAAGCAACGCGGGGGCGAAGTCACGGAGCGATTCTTGGTCAACTTCATGGAGCACCAAGTGAGCAGAATCGAGGTAAGTTGCAGTCCACACTGATATTGACGATGATACTAACAGTTTGTTCAGACCTGTGTCTCAACTCTGGCGATGCGCCATCTTGCTATCGGCAGAGGACCTTTCAAAGAGCTGGAAGACCTTCGAGCCCCATTCGCCGCCATCCTGGATCACTTCGCCTCCCAGCAGATCGAACTCGAGCGATACAGGTTACAGTTCGGACCCCTTCCCGCTCTTCCCGCACTCGAAGGCGGCGCAAAGGTCCCCGTTGTTGCCGCACAAGAAGACAAAGAAGACGAGGATGATGATGACGACGAAGATGAGGAAGACAAAGACGACTCGGATAGCGCAGATACGGACGATTCAGAGGACGACGGCAGCGACACCGAGCAGGAGTGATTCTACCGCGGCCCGCATCTATATACCTTAACCACGATACCTTGGCCAAACTGAAACGGTAGATGTCCGACCGCCCATTAAAGCCTACTATATATCTTATAATCAACCCTCACGCGTCACGACCAGCCGGCCAATCATCCCAGCTAGGGTACACCTTGAGCGGTCGGCCTGGACAACCTCTCTATCAGACAAGAGACGATGGCGGTCTTCCTCTTGAACTTTTCTTCATTACACCTTATCCCTGCTCTGTTTACCACCCCTTCTTGCTTGTTCGAACGGGCGCACACTCCACGGGACTGGCTTTCTACTAGTTTGGATGGAAACATGTGAGATAGTACACGGCGTTGGTATGCGTGGATCGCACGGGGGGTGATGGATCTAGCCTCCCCCCCTTTTCCCTCGTACTGGTTATGTTTTTGTCTTTGGCGGGTTGGAGTGTAATCATTGGTACTTGAAGGTTAGGTAGTGTTTATCACGCAAGGCATTCTTTGCCGCTTTTGGAAAATCAGAAAAAGTAAGCGGCGGTTGGTACTTTTACAATTTCAAATGCTTTGTTTGGTTGCTTTGGGTGTCTTATCTGATTTGCTTCACGATGCGTAGCCGTGGTGACATTCGTGGTCCGACCCACCAACCGCCAGTGTACTTCCTCACAAGCTCTCTCACACTGGCTACGGTAGCTCCGAGACCCAACACTTTCACCTCCCTGGTGGTCTTTTTCCCTGCCTCGAGGTCATCGGCATTACTTCCAGGCGTGAGAATCTCAATACCGTCGTAGCCCTGCACAACGCCAACAAGCTCCCACTCCCCCCCGACTATCTTGCTTGGCTTCTCCATGATAACGTAGTCAAACGACTTCCAAAACCGCGGCCACTTCAGCTGCGGCCCCTCTTCCGTCTTGTCGAAGACAAACACCGGCACGTCCCCATTGCTCCTCGCCGCCGACGGCACGTCCAGCGCGACAGAGTGCCCAGCCGGGTTCTGTCCAAAGCGCGTCAGCCC
>JAANBC010000398.1:0-19559 GCA_014621405.1 Stylonectria norvegica
TGGGACCGTCAGCCGTTGGGCTGGTCGGCCGAAGTATCGAATCCTAGGGCCAAGCCAAGGGGAGGAGGGGGCTTCGGGCTTCAAGCCGGTCAAGCGACGACACCCTTGTTTCTAAGCGACAGCGACAGCGGGAGCGGGAGCGGGAGCGTGAGCGTCGACGAGCTGTCAGTTGGCGGCAGGCTCAGGCGCAGGCGCATGAACGAACAGGCGACACAGATTTAGACAGGCCCTGCCGGCGCGGCGCACAGCGATCAGATGCTCATTCGCGGTCGCATTCGCATTTGTTGCCGTTGGTCGTGCAATGGTGGACGAGAAAGACGGAAGAGGTCGGCAGTAAGCGGACGGACGGGGGTAAATGGGGGGCCGCGCGACACAGCTTTGCCCAGGGAGGCGTCGGCCGAATGTATCGCCGCTAACACCGACGGGAGGGCGAAGCTGGCAAATGGGAAGGGGACCGGGGGAGGTGGAAAGGGAGGTACTTATGGGTTGAAACTGGTGATGTGTTGGTTCGAGGTTGCGGGAGCCAAAAATTCGAGGGCTTGGGAGTGAGTGGTGTTGGTCACGGGCTGGCCGTAGCGCTGCGATGGGGGGGGCCACAGGAAGCCATGGGAAGCCATGGGGAGCAAACTGGCTGGGGCAAACCGGCTGTTCAGCAGAGCAAACAGTAACAAACAAGGCCGAGCGAGGCGAACGAGGTTCCCATGTTGCGATACGAATGTTTGTTTAAAGCACCGGCCGAGGGAGCCGCTGGTCGGCATCCGCATCTCCGCCTGTTGGTGGCGCTGATGTGATGAGATGTGACGGACAAGCTTGCGTTCAAAAGTGCAATATAAGAGCTGCTTCTGTTGATCAGAGTGGTGTGAGCTAGTCGACTCGGAGATCAAACTGCAGGGAGCTGAGTGCGAATCCATGGACATTTTGCAGTTCACCTAGTCCCAAATTGTTTTCCAGCAGTTCATAATGATTATCCTCGGATACTGCGCAACTCTTGGCACCTTACAAAACACAGTCGACCAAAATTGGCGTTGAGAACCTATCTTGTGCAGATCAAAGTCTCACTGGGGATATTTAGCATGCAAAAGTTCCCTAGCACAATTGTCAAGATAGCCGTACACAGCAGGCCGTCGCGTCAGTTGACAGTTTCATCTCGGCGGATTAGAAACTGGCCATCCCCACGTCGATCACCAAAGTTCCAAAGCGTTTATAGTACAGCGATACGAAGAGCCACTATAACGGGCGCTTAGAGCGTTCCACCTCCAATCCCCTCAAACATTCCTCCTTCAGGACCACCAGACAGGAAACTGTGGGATGGCGCCATGCAAATGTCCGGAGGGCGGTGCTCTAATAACGCAAGCCACAGTCGAAACGGAATGGATCGAAAGACCATGGATCGGCCCGGGTGAATTAGATTGAGCCAATTGAGCGGGGCGAAGCACTAACTAAGAACCGAGTCCGAAATGCAATTGTCAGATTCCGATGACCAAAAATGGGATTCATTCGAAATAAATTGGATCCAGTATTGGTATGAGCAAACAGCAGTCATCAACCTCATAAGTTCAATTGTTTGCTTAAATGAGGCGGCTTGTCGTAGACCTGACGGGTGTGGAGTTCAGAGTCTTATTAGTGCTTTGAGATTATTGACGACGATATAATGATCAATTAAGGAATATCAACTAAAACCCTGTAAGTGACGCACTAAATCCGTAATGATCATTGTCTGTTATCTGGTTTTCATTGAGCGACGAGGAGACCCCGTTACTTCTCAAGGCGGACAGGCAACTTGGATCCGGAATATTCGACCTATTTCGCACACCACCCGCATCCCTGGATGCGGGTGACTCCAAAGAATGCTGCCAACCGCCCACAATGCTAGAGTCTCAGCGCGCAGTACATCTTCTGGAGGGCATCAATTGAGTGATACTTTCCCTCGTTCTATTCTCAAACCAAATCAGCAGTCATAGCTTGGATATCTACAGAGTCTGGTATAGTTTCTCACTGGGACCATCTCCGCGACTATTCTTGACGAGTGACAACTCCAAACACACATCGCAATGAACTTCAGACGACGGTGTATATACATGGGCAATCTGGGCCTTTATATCTCGGTTAAGTATTTCAGGCCTATAGACAGCCGTCTTGCAATTTGGAACACGCCGACTGAAGTTAATCCAACTTAATCTCTATCGATAAACGACGTTGACACTAATAAGTTCAACAACAGCATAAGAAAGCCTTTGCGGTGTCATTACAACAAACGTTTGTAACCAGTCAAATGAAGCTAACGGCCAGTATTTGACCTTTGCAATAAATGATCTATGAGCAAGATTTGCTTGGAGCGAAAAAACGAAAAAAAAATGAGAAGATGAAATGTTCTCACGGGGTCTGATTTTCCAAATCCAAATTATTAGCCTTCCCATATTCGAAGACTTTTCGTCCTAAACCGGATAGCATCTCCAAGTAGCCTTGATCTGTGGACAAAGCTGCACGAAATCTGTCATATTCTTAGTAGAACTCCGTTCCAAAGCCACTGACTTTTTATCCTCAGTAACTGTGCCCCAGCGGCTCGATAGGAGGTTGCTCCGAGTTCTCTTTCGTCGTCCTTGAATAATTAAGTGATTTTCTAGGTGGGTAGATGGAGCAAACAACAGTGGTAAATGGGTGTCATAAGGATTTTGGACGGCTCAATATAGTGCCACACTTGTACCGGATGCATCAGGCGTGTACGGGGCTGGTGACAGTTGAGCTATTATAGATTCGTTAGGCCATCTCACTCGGACTTAGTGTACGCCAACGCGCCATTTACGAGCCCTGACGAGAGGCGAAGTTTCTGAAACCTGGCATAGACCGGCTCTTACTTGGAATGGTAGCGAATACATAAATAGAACTTGCTGGGTATTGCTCTCCTTCGCCATCAGTCCCTATTGCAATGTCAAGCAAGCGGAAGAACACACCGGAAACTAGCATCACCAGATGGCCCTCTTAACCCTATGTAACGGACATTGGTCCTAAGTCTTTTACGAAGATGACATATGACTATGGGGATCATTGTATGAATATATTAAGACTATATCCTGATAGTTTATTAGCCTCATAACCCCCCCCTGCTCAGCGTGTACGGTGTTCTCCCTGGGTTCTGACGCCAGTACTGACTTCTTCCAATACCCAGTACCTCTGAATCTCTTCTCTCTTGTCGTAGCCCATCGCGTGATTGCAAAAACAAATCACCCGACCCCGCTGTTAGAGTGACTGCTGCTGGTTTCAAAGACCCCCAAGCTGCAACAGTCAGACGCCGGCATTGCTGTGGTAGCCTATGGAACGGGCTCGGTCTGACGTTTCTTAAAAAGCTTCTGACACCATCCTGTTTGAAAATAATTTCCCACGTACTTCTCAATGCTTCTCAAGAAAGTCACTGTATTCGATAGCACATCGAAGTTTGTTTTCGTGTCGTGTCTTGACTGAGCCACCAAAGATCATGGCCTTGACCTCAAGGGGTACGGCGCCGGCTACGTTACCTGGGCCATACTGTTTGCATGCCTGGCGTGGTGCATGATTTTCATGGTCCAGGGATAATTCCATAGCTCCCTCGAGTTAGTCATACACGATGACACACGGCAGTGTGTTGTGTGGCAGGAATACATTTTGAGGGCTCCTATCTGCACAACTATTTACTCCTCACTCAGCATATTTTGCGCAGCTCCAGCTCCAAATTGCTTAGCAGAACCCTAGCCATCAAATTCCGCCTCAAATCTGTCGAATTTTCCCCCACTAACTATGCCAACCGTTTCATGTTAGGACCCTCTTGTCTTCCTGGGGACGATGTTGCTTGGGAGAGAAGAAGAGCCAAAACTTGCACTCTGGAATAGGGGTAACTGGGAGTACCCCAGCTATTTGCACCTTTTATCCGTTATATGGGATGATCCAGTGCTCTGGTTTCATTGGCCACCCAACAGTATGAAGTGATTCCAGCGTCAAAAGTGTCGGGCACAAGCCGTATCAAAGAACTGGGTACGAGTCGAACCTACATTTTAAATGCTCTAGATAGTGCAACCACTTCAATCCCTCTTTATACTCTTCAAAATGAGTCTGTATCTGAACGTCATACACTGTATCTGCGAGTTTAGTATCTATTCAAAGAAGAAAACAGCTGCCAAAGATGAGACACCATGGTTTGTTGAAGAAGCATTGTTGATTCAAAGTTTTTGGTGGAGTTCCCGTCGTTGCTGCGCCAAGCTTGCGTTAGCTTAACCTTTATGTTCTTGGCGGATGTCGACCCCCGGAGCAAGCCCCGCCTCCAACGACCTTCCAAGCCGACTAGGAAGCTTGGCGGCGCGCCTGTGACCTGGCTTTGAAGCCGTCCAAACGTCTGAAGCACGAAGTGTTTGATGGGTGTTCTTGGAATTGCTCTAAGCCTCCGAACAGATTGCGTGGTCATCCTTGGCAAGCACTTGTTCATCTGCGCGTTGAAGGTCCCTCTCAACCAAGAGTAAGTTCTGTTCGCAAAGCCGTTTATTACTGTTAGCCTGTGAGTCTGTGACATTTACTGATCATGTTGGACTGCGCTTGCTGGGATGGTTCAATGATCGACCGTCGCTACAGCCGCTAGTGCCCGCAGGCGGCTGGGAGAAGTTAGAACTGATAAAGGCCTGGACTCTTCATTTCTGAAGTTCCTTATCAAGTTATCATCCATCCATCAGTCCGTATGTTCATCAGGAAGATGTTATTAGTCTGAATGTCTGCCAATGCCGAAGGCCAAGGCACGCCAAGGGCCAAGGCATGCCAAGAGACCAATATCAATTGCCACATCAGCTAAAAGTACATGTCGATAAGAAGGCTGTGCTGTAAAGCTGCGTGTTCACCAACCGCTTGGTGGCCATGACCCTAGAATGTCTCCAAGATAACCCAAACCAACCGGGTGGGTGTTCTAGACCTACAACTTCTGAAGGCCACAATCGATAAAGTGGTGTGTAGCGTCGACATACAGCCACACGACCATGGCCCATGTTACGCTTCCCCTCCCTGGTGATTGACTGGTTATAATAATAGCCAACGGCCGTCCGCGTCATGGTGAGGACCGAGGAGCATCACACAGCATCAAAACACAAGGCACAAACGATCCTCGACCGAATCGACCATCTTGAATTGAATCAACATCTTCTCCGATACCCCAGTTGAATCATAGCAGCAATTGGATTCCTAAACAGATAGCCACGCAGTTGTTTGCTGCTGAGCTCTTGGTCGCTACCCCGCGTCCGGGAATCTTCACCAATTACTACTTGCCGCATCAGCTCTACTTCCTGCGCATGCAACCGACGAGCCTCCAGGAGAATCCGAAGCAGCCCAAAGGGCCAAAAGGAAGATGAACAACGTCGGAATCGTTCTCATCGTGGTCTTCCTCCTCCTCGTGATTATGGGGCCCATGTACGTGCCTGCTCCCTTCGCCTTCGGCCAGCATAAACAGAAACAGGAAGTATTTCGTACAGCAGCTAACTTGAGCTCACCACCTCTCACAGAGCGTGTGCCACCTTTTCTCGCGAGAAGAAGGCCAAAGTCTATAATCCCCAGCCAGAACAGCTTGGCCAAGCTCGTCGCAAATTGAGCACTGTAACCACCACGCCCAGCGTCAGCCACCGGATCAACAGCCCCGCGAATGCAGATGCAGATATCGAAGTCGCAGTGTCGCACGCCGAGTTTGGCGAATGGTGAGTGTCTTTCTTCTCCTTGGTCTCCTTCGGTTGGGTTCTGCCGCGCGAAATAAGCTCTGGCCCGGAGCAGTCTCGCCGGGCCCGATGGTCCCTCTTACATGTCGCATTTCAGCCTTGTACGAGGTACGACAAATCAGTTGCCTGCTGACACTGCTGTAGCCCCATCTGCATTGGTCCTTTGATACCCGAGCCAGCACATGCCTTTGCGGGAGACCGGGGAGAGGATTGTCCACGGCCAAGCCTTAAAGAAGTAGTCACTGTAACGGCCCAAGTCCATCCGATTTCGAGCAACCATGGGAACCAGAACGTCAGTGCTCCAGCAGTCGGACTAGAAGATGCGGCCCGCGGCTCCCGTCAAGACGTGTGTCAAGACATCGGCGCCAGCGCTCCGGACACTTCAGATGATGACATCTTAACATTGAACAGCTGCGGCCATTCCTTCCACTCCAAGTGTCTTTCTTCTTGGTTCTTGATAAATCGGCATGATTGCCCCGTTTGTCGAGTTCCTTACTATAAAAGCCACGGACGGCGGCCCAGGACATTGGCCGTGCAACCCTTTTACTGAGCTCTGACTGGAAGCTTCAACGATTGCAAGCACGATGAATGTGTTCGTTACAGCCTTGACAGCGGCGGCCAAGAATCCAGTTTACCAGGGCTGAAGAGGGAATCAGTGAGACTTCGGACGTAACGTCCCGGAGCAGACGCCGCCACCCCGTCAGTGCCTTGCTCGCGAAGCCTTGGAAGGGTCAGGAGTCGGAACTCGGCTGTCAGCGTCAAAAGGGATGAGGCAATGGATCGTGTTTGAGCACATTACACATTGCTGGTCATGCCCTTGCTGACATTGGCCGTCGTGACGATTAGCCCCCCGACGTGCTCACCATGGGGTTTAGGGGTTTCGATCCCAACTTGAATCACGATGAGTTGAGAAATCAAGCCATCACCTTTGCTAGAGTACACAGTCAAGCTGAGCCCCCCCCCCCCACTGTCGCCTGACCCCCCTTTTAATCACCTGACCTGCCTGGGGGGGCTTATATTAACCAAAAGTAGGGGGTTAGATCAGTGCACTAATACTATAGGTTAATTAGGTAAATATAATATATAAGTGCATTAAAAGCATATAACCTATAGAACTGAAAATTCTATATAAATTAATTTATAGCTAGTCTATAAATGCTTTATATTCTTATACCTTCCTCCTATATCTTATAGTTAATTTAATTAATTATATACCTTTTTTAAATTAATTTAGAATTAATTATACCTATAAACTTATTACTAAATTAATTATAAATTAGTTATAAATTAGTTATAAACTACTTCCTAATAAAGTAAGTCTATATGTATTACTCTTAAAGTGAGGGCTATATTACTTAAGCCTTATATTAGGCATATATTAGTAATATAATTTAATAAGATAATTTAATACTAGCACTTTACTAAAATAATATATAATTAATCCCTTATTAGTTCTGCTATTTAGCTACTAATTACTTTAATAGGCTAGTTGAATTATATTTATCTTAAAAAAGGTCTTTTATTGCTATTAAATAGCTATATATAGCGAGCTATGTTTTATAATAAGAATCATTTTATAACTATTTTTAAATAAATATCTAACTATTTCTAGAATATAGCTATAACTTAATTAAATCTTAGGACTTACTACCTAAGAGTCTATATAAAAGATACTAAGCTGCAGCACTCTGGCTGCCTTAGTAAAGATACTAAGGCAGTAATTAAGTATAAGAAAATACTTTTAATCTATATATAAATTAATACTTAATTATTTCTAATATAATATAAGGCTCTTATAGAGAGGCGCAGAATATAGTAAACTCTATATAAGGCTATAGTTTAGGGTAATACTCTAAAGATACCAGATCCGCTTTAATAGGTATAAAGTACTTATTAATTAATTTAAACTTATACTAAACTATTTATAGAATTTAAGTCTTCTATAATTAATACTCTTACTTAGCTCTAAGTTATCTAAGTTAAATTAAAATAAGTCACTCTTAGTAGAAAATAATTAAGTATTACTTAAGAACTATTTCTAATAATATTAGTATTATATATAAGATAAGTTAATTATAAATAAGTTACTTATTATTATATCTTTAGATAATAGTTTATTATTCTTAATATAAAATAAATATAAAATAATTAAGAATTATTTCTAACTTTTATATAGGATTCTGGCAATTCTCGCCCCTAAGTGCCCTAAATATTAATTCTCTACTTAGCTTTCCCCTAAATATTAGATAAATAAGTATAAATTAATTGCCTAATAATTCTAAACTACTTTTAATAATAATAGTTTAAGAGATATATTCTCCTTACTAACTATTGCAACTCGCCCTCATTCTTACCTACACTTACTTATAACTCGCCCTTATCTATCCCTAAATCGCCTACTTATTTAATTATCTTTATAGTTTAAAATAATAATTATCTAATTATTAGGAATTAGTTCTAATACCTATAATAGATCCTCTATTTAATTTTCCCCTAAATATTAGACAAATAGGTATAAATTAATTACTTAATAATTCTAAACTACTTCTAATAATAATAGTTCTAGAGATATATCCTCTGCCCTACTAACTATTATAACTTGCCCTTACCTATACTTATTTATAACTTGCTCTTACTTACTTCTAAGTTGCCTACTTATTTAGCTATTTTTATAATTTAAAGCAATAATTATCTAATTATTAGGAATTAGTTCTAATACTTATAATAGATTCTCTATTTAGCTTTCCCCTAGATATTAGACAAATAGGTATAAATTAATTACTTAATAATTCTAAACTACTTCTAAACTAATAATAATAGTTCTAAAGATATATCCTCTGCCTTGCTAACTATCGCGACTCGCTCTCACTCTTGCTCTCACTCTTGCCTATATTTGCTTATAACTTACTCTTACCTATACTTAAGTTACTTAATTACCTAGCTGCCTTTTTAATAAGAATTAATTATAAACTTTATTTAAAACTAATTCTAAGAAGTTATAGTTTAGAAAGTTATTTATATCTTATATAATAAAATAGCAGATAGGAATTAATTATATAGTTATTATATATTATCTTACTAACTCTTTAGGTATAGGATGCCCTCTTCTCTTAGGCTAGTTTCCCTAAAAGTTAAGAATAGTCTCCTGCGCTTTAGGTATATAATAGTCATCCTATACCTAAGGTATAAAATAATTTAATATTAATTACTAATTATTTCTAATAGATCTAAGTTGCATTTTAAGCTTAGAATACTAAAGATAAGTCTAATATTATTATACTATTATTATTACTTATAGAGTTATTAGAAAGGTTTTTTAACTTAATTAAGTTAGTAGTAAGAATTACTTCCTTACTAATTATAAATTATTTCTAATAATATAGCTTGTGTTTAATACTAATTATACTTCTTTAATATTACTTAAAACTGATTTATTTTCTAAAGTTATAAGAAGCATTATATAAGATCTTTATTTAAACTCTAATAACTCCTAAGATAAAATAGTATAAATTAATTTACTAGCTTTTTAGAATGTTTATTAAATCAATTTAACTTGCATCTGCCTTAGCTAGAAATAATTCTTACTATAATAATAATATAAGAACTAATTATATTATAACTTAGAATTCTCTAATTAGTTATAATAACCTTTTACTCCTTAATATAAGAAAGAAAATAATAATAATAATAAGATAAGAATTAATTATATAATAGTTCTAAACTATTTCTAATCTAATTTTAGTATATACTTAATTATATTAATATCTTAAGTAATTTAAATAGTAGTTACTATAGTACTTTAAATAATTCTCTAGCTAATCCACTTACTAGAGGTAAATTAATTTTAAGAGACTTATTCTTAGTCTTAACTAATAAACTAATTCTAAACTAATTACTTAAGGTATAGTAGCGCGAATTAGTTAAGAATAAATAGATATAAGAGAAATTAGTCTATTACTAGGCCTTAGTTCTAATTAAGAGAATATTATATAATAAGATAATTACCTAAGAGTAGTATATAATCTGGGAATTAATTACTATTAAAGCTGCTAGTAAAGTTACTAATTATTTAGTTTAGTAGCAATTCTAAAGTAATAACTAAATAAGAAGTAATTATAAATTATTTGCGAATTATTTCTAATTAAGCTAGTATTATATAAATTAGCCACTGCTATTTCTTATTATTAATATAGTCTCTAATAGTAATAGTAATAATACAGATATAGTATAAATTAATTATATATCCTATATAGCATTATTTCTAATATATGCAGTTTATACTTAACTCTTCTACTTCTACTAGTAGCCTTAACCTTAAATCTCTTAGCGCTGCTAATAAAAGTGACTAGGTATAAAATAATTATATATTAATTTGGAATTATTACTAATATAATATAGTTCTTATTTTTTAAACGCACTGACTTTAAATCTATTAGCACTACTAAAGTATGAAATAATTATATATTAATTTGGAATTACTATTAATATAATATAGTTCTTATTCTTAGAATGCGCTGACCTTAAACCTATTAGTACTGCTAATAAAAGTAACTAAGTATAAAATAATTATATATTAATTTGGAATTACTACTAATATAATATAGTTCTTATTTTTTAAATATACTATAATTACTACTTATCCTACTATTTATAAGGAGTTAAGTAGCTATAACTCTACTATTAAGAATATATTCTTAGAGAGAATAATAAGAATTAATTATATAAGTATAGAACTATTTATTAATTATTTATAGGTAAAATAGACTTATAATAATATGTTAGATATAGAAATAGAGGATGCCTCTAATAAGTAAGTAGGACTTTTAGACTAAGTATAAGTATATTATAAATTAGCTATAAATTAGTTAGCTATAGATTAGGATTAAAAAGTATATTTTATATTAGTTATAAATTAGTTATATAAGATATTACTTTGCAATATAATATAAGAAATATTGCAAAATATAATTAGTAAATATCTTATAAATTATTTGGAAAGTATTATAAAATTATATATTACTTATAGATTATTTTAGAATAAGTTATTAATATATTTTAAATTAATTCTTAGAGTAGTAATATTAAAATAAAATCTTTAAAGAGATATAATATACTTTATTAATATATTTAATATAAGAATAGAACTAACTATATATATATAATTAAATTTTATTAGAACTAAGAATATTTTAAGAATATTTATAGGGTAGGCACTTAAATTTAAATAATAGAGGGTAATTAATTTTAAACTAGTTTAGAATTAGTTTAGAATTAGTTAACCCCTTAAAATATAAATATTATATATACTTAAGTAAGGGTAGAAGAGCTAATTTTATACTTAAGAAACTACTTTTAAACTTATTTTAAAATATAAACCTTACTCCTATATAATTAATTTAACTTCTTTCTTATTTCTTTTATCTTACTACCTAATATTTATACTCTTTAATCTTTTATTCTTATTCTCTTAACTTATTACTCTTCTCTTTTTTCTCTTTTTTTTTTTTATTTTATTCTAGCTTTTTCTACTTAGTATTTCTTATTCTCTTTATATCTTCTTTCTTACTTTTATTATAGTTACTATTAAATATACTAAGATATATAAGATTTATACTAATAATAATTAATATCTTACTAGTCTTCTAAAGTATAAGATAAATAGTAATATATATATTCCTAATTAATTCTATAAAATCACTATTAACTCCTTTTTTTTTTTTCTCTTTTTAGAATTAACCTATTACTTATACTAGGGAATGATATTACTATTTTATTAATAAAAAAGGATTTATATATAGGCAGAGTGCATTCTTTAATAATACTTGCAATTTATAATTATACTTATACTATTATAATATTATTCCCTCTATTCTTAATAATAAGACTTTAATAAATTAATTAAATACCTTTAAGAAATAGTATTATAAGTTACTATCTATATATTACTTGAAATATTATAAATATATTATACCTTACTAATATATCTATAGTTATTATCCTAAAGTACTTTACCTATAATTTTCTCCTAGTTACCTCCTCTCTCTTTATTACCTCTTAAATCTATATATTTAGTATAATTAGTTCTAATATAAATTTATTAATATTTTCTAGTAATTAATTCTAGCTATACTACTATTTATATAATCTTCTTAATTACTTTCTCCTCTCTCTTCTATATTTTAAGATAGTATATCTACTTTAAGTAACTCTATCTCTATACTAAACACTTCTTTATAGCTATTTATAGTCTTAATTAAAGTTAAGCTAAAGGTATATTTATAACTACTTATAAACTACTTATAAACTAATTCCTAACTAATTTCTAACTAATTCCTAACTAATTTCTTTTAATTTGCCTCTTTTCCTATCTTATTATAATATGCCTTATTTATAATAGTATCTTCTTCTTAACTCCTACTCTCTCTTAAATATAAGAATAGGAAACTTAACTTAAAAAGAATAAGAGAGTTAAGTCTTATTATAGAGGAACTTTATTTAAAATATATATATTAGTATAGTAATAAATACCTAATTATAAAGTACTCTTTAAATTATTTAATTTAGTAATTATTTTAAGAACCTAAAAGAAAATAAAACTTTTAATATCTTAAATAAATTAATTCCTATCTAGCTCTCTTTCTAATTAATATAGTTAAAGTCTTCTCTCTTAAATTATAAGAGCCTAATCCTTATTTATAAGTTCTTAAGCTTAAATAGTTGCAAGTCTTTTTTTATATCTCTAAATCCTTAGGCTATATATTTTCTATTCTTTTTAGAATTAGTTAAGAATTAGTTAAGAATTACTTCTAACTTATATCTTATTATAAACTTATTATCTTAGTCTTTAGGAAATTACTTTATTAGATAAAGACTATAAGTTTTATAAGACTTTAGAAGATAATACTTATTCTACTCTCTTTACTATAAGTTCTTAAAATCTTTCTTACCTAAGAGTAACTACTTTAGTAAAAGCATTTTATTTAAAAGTAATAAGTTAAGTAATAATATTACTTAATATAGCAGCTATTACTATAGTAGTAGCAGCCTTATATCTTACTTTTTAGGCCTTTATTATTATTTTTTAATTAGCTATAAACTATTTATAAATTAATATATTTACTTATATAACTTAGTTATAGAATAAGTATATTATTATAATAGGGTTTTCCTAATAGGTCAGTTAGGTAGGAGAGAAAAGGCAGGTCTTATATTATATAAAGACTAAAACTTACTAGATATAAATCCCGCAATAGTAGCGAACCTATAAAGAGGGGTTTATAGAAGTGCAGGGTTAGGTAAGCATTCCACTGCGGCCCCTCTAGGCCCACAGATAGAATCCCTATTATAACTATCCCCTTATTATTGCGCTATTAACCTAATAATATAGGGTTATATAATAGCCCGGCAATAATATAGTAAAATATCTAAGTATTAATAGCTATTTAGCATATTTTTATAAAAAATAATAATACCTCTCGCCGGCCCTATATAATATTATTTTTCTTAACTCTATAATATTTCTCTTTTCTCTCCTATCTCGCATTTTACTAACTTTTCTTTATTAATATATCTACTTAATATTACTAAAATAACTCGGGTTGCCTCTGCCGCTAAGATCGCAGAATGCCGCTATAAACGCCTTAATAGGGCTGCTCTTTCCTATATAATACCTATTAGCTCAGGCTGTCTATTCTGCACCCACTATTTCTATATAGCTATTAAGGCCAATGCTAATATGCTTCGCAAGTTAAAGAGAATATTAAAAAAGCCTATTAAAACTATGCTAATTAAGTGTTATTTCTTAGAGGCTTCTTTAACCCACTGTGATTAATATATTAAGCATAGCACTTCTTATAATATATAAGTATTACCTATATCTTTATAAAGTCTATTAATCCTTTTTCTTAGCTATTACATACTAATTGCCTTCTATTAGCCCTCCCGAACTTATATAGGGAAATGCCCGCGACACCCGCTATATATTAGCATATATTAATAAGATTATTAATAAGGGCAAAGATAGCAATAGCACTCTCATAAAAAACAGGTTCTTCTATACCTTTTTAAAGAAGACTTAGTCCTGTCTTATTAGCCTTATAGTTAATATTAGAAAAGCCTTTAATGCGCTTAAGGTTAAGTATTGCTAGGAATATAATATCACTAGCGCTAAAAAGGAATATATAATAGGCCATTTTCTAATCTGTTTTAGCAATGCTTTACTAACCTCTTTAGGTGGCTTATGCTATATATTACGCCTATATTTTAACACATTATACTCTGCTTATTTAGCAGATAGGCCCTCGCCCCCCTAGACTAGTAGAACTAATACTCTTTATCTTATAAACCCTTTACTTACTCTTTATAAATAGATTCTTATATAAGTAAGGCCTTATTATATATTTAAAAAGTAGGCAGTATAGCTTATTTAGAGTATAGGGATAAAGGTTTTATTTCTTAGGATATTACTATCTGCGCTTTCTATAATAGTCTCCTTAAAATCTTATAAGAATCTAATACTAGTCTTACTCCTACTTAATTAGAGGACTATATTAGCTATAATTCTGCTATTATTATTAAGTAGTTAGTAACCTCTTATCACCTTTTTATAGACCTATAACTAATATAATTTTAGAAAACTAATATATAGAGACCCTTTAGAGTCAGAAATTAAGTGATTTTTTAGGGTCTTCTCCTCTTGCGCCCACTAGTTTTCCCTACTCCCTTTACCTATATATTAGCAGCCTTTTAATTACTCTTAGCAAAGGCTTTTTTAAATCTCTCTAGTAACTTTAAGGCATTTTAAAGATCTTTCTCTGCTACCTACTAGTTATATTTTAAGGGCCACTCTTTCTACTTTATTAGATAGTATTTTTCTAAAGAGATCATCTTTTCTCTAATAATCTCCTTAATCTCCTATTCCCCTTCCTTATTCTTAAGGTCAGGCATTAGTAACTTATCGCTCTTATCTTTTTTATATATTACCTATAGTTTTAAAAGGCTAATATAAAATATATTATAAATTCTTTCATACTTTTCTAGAAGCATAAGGCAGTAGGCTTACTTCCTAATAACCTTTAGAATTTAAAAAAGACTAATATACTAAGGGACTAGTTTCTTCTTTTCCCCCTTTAGCTTAAGGTTCCTTATTAAGAGGCCTATTAGTTATCCTTTTTCTAATAATAGGGGCAAGTATGTGCGATTATAATATTTCACCTAGTATTCTATAGCTATTTGCTAATATTCCTTAAGGATATTTTATAATAGTTTAAGCTTTTTAATTCTAGCTCTTACTTCCGGGACCTCTCCCTCTAGGATATTATCCCCGATATCAGTCCTTAGGTCTAAGATATACCCTAATAAGATCTTAAAAGGTAATATACTAATAGTCACATTTCTTATATTATTTATTGCAAACTACACTAACCTTAGCAGTATTAGCTAATTTACTTGCTGTATATTAATAAAATACCTTAAGTAGTGTTTAAGTACCTGGTTTATCCTCTCTATTTAACTATTAGTTTATAGGTAAAAGGCTATTAATAGCCTTTATTTAATCTTTAAGTAAAAATATAACTCAGACTAGAAGTCACTTATAAATAGAGAGCCTTTATCTAATATAATTCTTTTAGGTATGTTATATATAAGCTCGATTTTATTATGAAATAGTTCGGCGAGTTATAGCGCATTAATTGTTATGCTAATAGGAAAGTATAGTATATACTTTATAAATTAGTTAATAATAATAAGGATTATATCTATAAGATTTTCTTTAAATAAAACTCTTAGTAGGCTTATTATAAAGTCTATAGATAGCTCCTCTATTAGTTATTTAGGGATTAGTAGTGATTTAAGTATCTTATATAAATAATGCTTTCTTAAAGTCACCTCTTTATATACTAAGCAACTCTATATATAGTCCTTTATATCCTCTTTAAGATATCTCTAATAAAATTTCCTTTAGAGTAGCTTAACTATTTAATATATTCTACTATACCTTACTAAAAGATTATTATAGTAGAGTTTTAATAACTTATTTTTTAGGTTCGCCTCTTTTAAAATAAAAAGGCAATCTCTATACTTTAGCAGACTATTAGAACTAATACTCCATACTAGAGATTTACCCTTAGTATTTAAGTTTTCCTTAATAGTCTTTCGCCACTTTATCTTAAGGTCTGATTCTTAGGACTCTCTAATTAGATTAATTAGATCTAAGGCAGCCTCTTTATTATAGGCACTCTCTTAGACTAAAGCAATTCTGGCTTTTTTTATTAAAATAAATTATTTGTAACTAACTTTCTCTTAGACCTAAGCAGTCTAATATCCGGGTCTCTAAGGTATTTCCCTATTCCCTTATAATATATTAGCTAGGGTTTTATTACACCCTAAAAGCATCTTGCCTAGCTAATAATAAGTAGAAGAGGAATTCTCTTCTAAAGATATATTATTATGCTTATCTTAGAAATAGACTTCTTATCCTATACTAAATAACTTTGCTACTTGCACTTACTTAGCAACTATAAGCTTCTTCTTAAAGGCAGATAGGAATTTTATATTCGCTGACTTTTTGCCCTTATAGTTAGGCCTTCTTAAGGGTATATTAGCTAAATTACTCTTTTTAAACTAATGCTTTATAATAAAGTTATATGGTATTAAATATATATACTAATAGGCCTACCTCCCATTTAGCTTCTACTACTTTATAAATATCTAAAGATTCTTATAGTCTAATAAGACCTTAATAGGAGTTATTACTCCTTTAATATAATATCACTAATATTTAAATAACTTAATAATTACTATCATCTCCTAGTCTAATATGCTATAATTAAGCTTAGCACCTTTAAACTTCCTTAACTAAAAGGCAATTAAGTAATAGGCTCTTATATTATCCAGCTAAGATAAGATACTTACTATTATATAATTTAATATATCTATCTTAATCCGGATCTCCCTTATAGGGTTAAAGTGGCGCAGGAGGGGTATAACTTAAAAAGCAGCTTTTAGTTAGTAGAATGCTACTCTCTTAGTATTATTTAGCTATACTATTCTTAGCTTCTTCCTATTTTAACTTCCCTTAAGTAATAAGTTTAGAGGTACTATAATATATAAGTAATAGTAAATAAACTATTAATAGAAATTGCAGAATCCTAGGAATACTTAGATCTTATAGAATGACTCTAGTTCCCTCTAGCTAGTTATTATATCTATTTAGCTAGGGTCTATTAATATCTTATTAATAAAAAGAATAAACCTAAGGAATTCCATACTAGTCTTAAAAAACAAATACTTGCTTAGTTTAGTATAAAGTTCTGCCTTTCTTATTTATTCTAGAACTTCCTTAATATGCTTCATATAGGTCTTTCTATCCTTTAAAAAGATCAAGATGTCATCTAAATATACTATATATATAGTATCTAATAGTCCTTAAAGAGCCTAATAAATATAATTCTAGAAAGTAGCTAGGGTATTAGTTAGGCTAAATAGCATTACTAAGTATTCAAAATAACTATAGCAGGTGCAGAAAGCAGTCTTCTATTTATCTTCTTCTTTAATTTGAATGCGATAATAAGTATCTTTAATATTAATCTTAGTAAAGAACTTAGCCCTCTCTATTTAGTCTATAATCTCTGAAATAAAAGGGAAAGAGTATTAATTCTTCTCTATAATCTTATTAAGACCCCGGTAATCTATATATAACTATAGGCTGCTATTCTTCTTAAGTATAAAATAAAATAGGAGATCCTGCCGGGCTCTTTAAGTATTAAATCCGCCTATTAGTAAGATTAAGTTTAATATACTTATATAACTCCTTAAGTTTAGTAGGAAATAATAGGTAGATTAGTTTATAAAGTAGTATTTATCCTTCTAATAAATTAATTAAATAATTAGTTGCCTTAAAACTTAGAAGCATCCCCGCACTAGCCGTACTAAAGATATCCTTAAAATCTGCAAACTTAAGAGGTATTATATCCAATCTCTTAGGTTTTAGTTATTTTTTATTAAAGAGTAAGAATAATTCTAGTGCCTCTATTATTATATAAATCCTTGCGATTTTCTAATATTTCTTAATAAATAGTATAGGTAATATAAATTTACTCTCCTTCTAATCCTACTTAAACTACTACTTCCTATTATAAGGACTTAAAAAAAATATAATATTTAGTAAGGGTAGTTATAGATAATAATACTAGGCTCCCCTTAATATTTAGGTCCCTATTAATACTAATGCACTAATATATTAATTCTTATCTAGTCCCTCTTAAATCTACTATTAATAGTAGGACCTCTTAGATATAATAAGTAGGTATTCTTATTTTTGCGGCATCCTTAAGTTCTAATTTCCTTGCCTTAACCTATTATAGATTTTACTTTTAGGCAAACTCTTTACTTATTAGATCGCACTCAGCGCTACTGTCCAAATCTATATAGGTTTTAATAAAGTATTAGCCTAATATCACTACTAAAATATAAAAATATATAATTACTCTAATTTATAGGTTTTTAACTAAAGTTAGAGTAGTATCTCTAGTTATTTATTATTTCCTAACTATTTCTATACTAATTACTAGCCCTTTATAGGGGTTATATTCTATAAGTTCTATAGGTTTTTAGGGCATTTAGGTTAAAGGTGCTCTTTACTCCTGCAAATATAATAATATAGCTGCTTTCTATCTTCGCTAATTAAGTTAAGTCCTAGAATAGGGATTTAATTAACCTCCTCACAGGTTTTATCTCTTTCTCTTCCTCTATTATTATATCTTTAATAAGTTAAAGGATTATTAGTAAAAGGGCAGTGAGCCAGGTGCGAACTCTTATTTTTCTTAGAAGACTTATAGCCTTTTTTCCAACTATAAGGTATTAAGTCCTAATACTAAGTAGCTAATATAACTATATTATCCCTAATATTAGGGATCACTAAAGTATAGAGGCTAATATAGCTTTATAATTAGTCTTATAACTTAGTATAATAGGTTAACACGCGTTATTTTTCCTATAGTCAGGGAAATTATTTCTCTAAGAAGTTAAGATATAAGTAAAAGTCTATAGGGGATTAATTTTCTCTTTACTTAGCCTATTTAAGGGATTATATCAGGATTAACTCTTGATTTCCCGAGTCTTTAATTAAGACTAGTATCTATTTTTTAAACACTTCCTAATTATCCTCAGTAATATCTCATTTAATATCTGATAATTCCTCTAGGTATTAGTCCTATCTCTCACATCCCTCAGATTCTATATAATCTAAAGTAAAGAGAATTTATTTATAATCTTTTTAAAACTTACACTTAGCGCCTAAAAAGGCCCTCTATAAGTCTTAGATCTAATTATCCCTTTTTTAAACTATAGCCTATAAAGGCAGCTTAATAATATTCTTTAATTTCAGATCACTATTATTACTTAAGAATAATCTATTTAAGTCTTATTAGGCCCTTACTTAGTATTTAATATTAATAGTACTAATAAGTTAGAGAAGTTCCTATTCTCACTTGCAGAGCTTTTATAATTTCTTAAGCTCCTTAATTTACTAAGTAATAGTAATTGCCTCTTATATAATTGCAAGGTCTTTGCTTAATAGTAGTAAAATAAGGTCCTCTATAAGGCAAGAATCTTTAACTATATCAGAGCACTTAGCTTCTTTAGCTATATTATTACTTTATTAGGTTATTAGTACTATTTCGCTCCTAAGTAACTATAGAAGAAGTTTTAGAATTATAATAAGGTTTTCCTAATAGGTCAGTTAGATAGGAGAGAAAAGGCAGGTCTTATATTATATAAAGACTAAAACTTACTAGATATAAATCCTATAATAGTAGCGAACCTATAAAGAGGGGTTTATANNAG
>JAANBC010000398.1:19589-29745 GCA_014621405.1 Stylonectria norvegica
CNNNCNNNNCNTANNNANNGAATNNCTGTTANAATTATATAANTATACTCTTATCTTAGTAAGTAGATTTAATANTAAAATAATAATATAATAAATCTAATTTAATAGAATTTAAATTAAACTTTNNAGATCTAAAATAAGTTAATAAATAATACTTTTTTNATTTANTATATATANTANTTAATATAAGTCTTTANAGTAANAAATNAGCTACTNTATTAATAAGAAATCTTATATAATACTTTAATAATATTTATATAATCTNATATCTAATTCTANTTAANTAGTTTAATCTTACTNNANTATTAATTATATNCTNATNAGATTTANNGTANTATCTTATACTTTGCCTATTNTAATANGCCTNTTTCNCNTATAAATTANTTAGTAATTAAATTTNATTTATTAGTAAAATACTTACTTAAAAGAATTCNAAGTAGGTTTATATANTTAGCTTNAGANTATNNATNTAATATAGCTATTATNNNATTATATAGACTAGGGGTTATATNGTTTNTAGTAAGTTATTTATAANTATATTANAAGTNAACTTTATAAAGCCNGATTATCCGCTTANTATNNTATTATATAGAGTGGCTTTCTAGGTTAATAATATATAAATATATANTAAATCCTATAAAATANTTAGTAANAGTTTCTAAAATTATTTNAATTATTTAATTACCTCNGATATTTGCCTATTCTTAGTTAAGTNTTAAACTAAGTAACNTAGTATTATAAATATNTATCTATTTAATCTTAATATTATANTATAATTTAAATAGTTCAAATACTTTTAAGTATATTAAAGTACATATTAGTATATTCTTATAAGAGATATAAACTCTTACTAGAAATAATACTAATTTTAAATTAGTTTAAATCTATTTTTTAAATTTATTACTTACCTTTAAGAGAGATTAGACTATATTATCCTTAAATTACTTCTATATACTTAAGAGCAAATATATGCTTATAATTTATATTAACTTAAAATAAGTAGAAGTTACTTTATTAAAATAATTCTACTTGCTCTTTATAGAAATAAATTGCAATAAATTGATCTTAGTTATAACTAATAAATTGGATATACTAGACTTATTAGTTATAAAGAGATTAAAAGTAGAGTTATATATTTACTTATATTAATAGCGTTTCCTTCTGCTCTTAGTATGCTATAAATATAGAGAGTTAAGAAGATCTAAGAGGGTAATGCAGTATATGATGCTTTATAAGTATAACTCGCAGCATATCGCAGTTAGTAAAGCTTTTATATACTTTAGAAAGTATATGAGCATTATATCTTATATAAAAGTCAATAACTGCTGGCAAGAATAGGAAAAAGACTAGAATTAGTTAGTAAGTAGTTTAGAATTAATTAACTACTTATTAAGAATTACTTATAGCTGTTCCTGGTTTGCAAATTGATTATAACAGTTTCTAGAAATTATTAGCAATTGCTATTAGTATCTTAGTTAGTAGGATTAGTAGGTGTTAATATATTCTATAACTTATAAGAATAACTAATCTAGCTTAACTTATAAGAATTAGTATAAAGAAGTGAAACTTTATATTATATAATCTTAAATTAATAGGACTTAGACTATAATTATATAAGATATCTAAAAGAAAAGTTAGAAATTATATTAAAATATATTAATTATACTTATTATAGTTTTTCTTTCTCTATTTATTACTTATAATAAGAAAACACTTATTAAAAGCAGAGGCAAAGGTATTATTTAAAATATCTTAAATTAATCTATAATATAATATAAATATTCTTAGATATAGTAAAAAGTTATATACTTAAGATAGTACTAATATATAGTTAATATATTAAATATAGCACTATATTATACTAATAAGATCCTAAATAGAGTAAGTAAGTTTAGAATTAATTTAAAATTACTTTAAATAACTTACTTTAAAATCTATCTCTACTAACTCTGGCTTATATATTGCATTTGCTTGTATATAAGGACTCTAAATAAAGGCTCTTTAACTTCTAAGTGCAAAGCTTATTACTTACTGCTCTATACTAAGCTTACTTAATAACTCTCTTAAGAGCTAAAGATTATTAAGTAATTCTAAAGTAATTAAGTTATAATTCTATCTATTTAAGATTAGATTATAAGCTTTTCTATCTATATAGAGATATATATAGTAAAGGCAGGGAAGCTTAAATAGACTTATAGATAATTATTTATAAGGTAAGTGTTATTTGAGATTATACTGGATCTAAAGAGATAATTAATTTCAAAATATAACTAAATTAAAATATCTACTTATAGAATCCTAGGGTTTTATAATGCTACTCTTAACTAATTTAGTAATAGGGATAATATATTTAATTCTAGTAGTACTAGTATTTAAATACTCTGGAATAGTAGGACTATAAATATAGAGTTTAATTATAATAATATACTTAGGTAAAGTACTACTATTTAAGAAGTGAGCTAGATTAGCAGAGATTAGAATTTAATTCCCTATCTTATTTAAGATAGGTTAAATAATATAAAATTAGTTATAAATTACTTTAGAACTAATTTAGAACTAATTAATAAAAACTTATAATTAGGGCAGGTTAATACCTATATTCTAGAGACTCTTAAGCTAAACTACTAAAATTAAGGTCCTTAATATTAGCTAATTAGCTGATTTACTCTAGGATAATAGTAGGGATTTCTAAGAGATTATTATTACTTATATTAAGTTATTAGGGAAGAAAAGACTCTAATTATAACTAGTTAGAAAATACTTATAAAGTAATTCTTTATTTTATTAGAAGCTATACACCTATATATTAAATTTACCTAATTAACCTATAGCAGTAGTATACTAACCTGACCCTTTACTTTTAGTTTATATAAGCCCCCCCAGGCAGGTCAGGTGATTAAGGGGGGGGTCAGGCGACATGGGGGGGGGGGGGCTCAGCTTGACTACGTACTCCAGACACCACCTCATCTTGGCTGTGGCCTTGTGGAGACGGTTGAGGCTGAAGAGACGGCACGATGCCATGCGACGATGCGCCAGAAGCCGAAGGAAAAAGCAAAATACGAAGGGCGATATGCTCCACAGGCACATGGCGTCGTGCTCAGAGTGGAGATATAAATGCCGTCTCAAACAATGCCGTGGTACCTGGCAATGGCATGGAGCTTCAGCAAGTATTCGTACCCTACCTTACCTACTACCTTATGCAAATGTGTACAATATACAAAGTACGACCACAGCATGGATGCAAAAGTATGGGCGCTACTGAGTAGTGAGTACTGACCCACGGAAATCTCCACCGGCTGGATCAACCGCCTGCTCGCTGGCAATCGACGACTCCATGCAGCACATCACGGTATCAGATCAGATCATATTTTGGCGCCCTCGTTAGCGATCGGCAGCGGCAACTCCGGACCCCCGTTTGTATGCTATTTCCACGCTCGTTGCTCTCAGTGCTGAAGTAAGACAACGAAGTGGAAACACGGCCAGCTAGTGTGCAATGCTAGCGAGGCTCGGCCCGTCAGTCAGGACGCCGCGGACGGCATTATAAACTCGAAGGAGATGAGTCGAAACACTCGGCACAGTAAGTGCTGACATCGCGTTCTCACTCGTTGGACGAAGAGAGGAGTCCAAAGTAACGGTCATGGCTCCGCTGCCCTGTCCGGGAAGCACCCTGCATCGGGCGGGGTACCGGTATACCCAGTCGTCGATGGATCCCTCTGCAAACTATTTTGAGGCCTATTCTGAACAAGCCTCGACGACGAACCGCTTGTTGGTGCCAAAAACGCTCACTAAGGCATGTGCCTCTTCAAGCTCGTCAGGAAATTCATCCGGTGTTTCCGCATGCAGCTGGCCGAAGCATCTTCCACGGCTTGTACGGTCTTGCACACAATTAACCTGATACGAATACTGGGGGCTGCTGAGTGAACCGGTTTGTTGCAATAGCCTAGTCTAGAGCCCCAACGACGAGACGCAGGGCTTCCAATGTCACTTGTTGGTAAATTCGACTTCCTTGTCCTGTTGACTCCCATTCGACCAAGGTAATCACTAAATTAACCTTTAGGCAAGTATTGTATGCAGCAGTGACAGCAGCGTACACAAGGCAGACCCAATCGCAAGCTCCGTTCGCAGCCTCCCACAGCATCCCGCTGCTGTCCCACGCTCTCCCGTGCAGTTTTCCTATTTTCTCGGTTCCCCCGGTTACCTAGGTACTCAACGAGTTGGCAGTGTCTTATTAATTCTGAAACTACCGGCTCTTGTCCTGCGAGCTGCATGTTTCGCCCTACACTCCGACTCTTTCGGCACTTTTGTTGCCTCAACGCCAGCCCCTGTTCTCGAACGTGAGGAAGCAAATCACAGCATGAAAGGATTCTTCCTAACCTCGTCTCTGCCGCCGTCTGCCGCCGTCTGAGGCTGCTCGGGCCAGGAGTTTGTACCCGGGGTGGTACGTGAGTGCATGCTTACCTGGTGGCCACGCACATCAACTGTCGACTGGCCTGTGCTGGAACCCCTGGGTGCTTGGGCTTATTATGAGCTTCCGCACCAACTGGCAGCAGAGGTTCAGGATTGCGCCTTGGCCATGTTCTTCCACCACACGAATCACCTCGCCCTGGCTGTGTCTGCATCACGGCCTCGGAGGGTGCGCTCTCCAGCATGTGCGTTACATTGGCATGTCGCTCCCCCACACGCCATCACGGGCCCCCTTTGCCGGAGGTTGCTGTCATCTACCCAGCCTTGCCAGCATCCCGGGAGTTGGGGACCTGGCCACGCAGTATGTTTGCTTTTTGTTCGATCTCCCGCCTCCACACGCGACGCCGGCCGGCCCCCGTCCCTAGTCGCTCGCGCGTGGGCCCTATCGGCCCCCGGAACCATTTGTTGAAGAAGGCTAGAGCTTCAGTGTTGACCGTGGCAAACGGGTGTGCTTCATTCCAGCCCCGGCCTCTAGCTGCAGCCGCGCCGTTAGGATGTAAGGATGCCTTACAATCGGCAACCTTCCCTTGCCTTGCTATGCACCTTGCTTTTACCTTGCCTTAGTCGCCGTTTCCAAGCGCCTGGGAATAGAAGAAAGGACGCTGTGCACTGCTGATCACATCCCCAACAAGCGTCAGCATGTAGCCAGCCGGCCGAGACGTGAAGATGAAGAGAATGCCCGAACCGGCATCGTGCAGGTGCTGCAGGCAGGGACTTGAATTGGTTCCGTGTTGTTCTAAAATCTATGAGTCTTAAGTCTACATCACATGTCGTCCGCAAGCCCGTACAACCAATTTCTTTCCCGCGCGTATCAGTATGCGCGCGAGTAACGAACAGGCAACATACAGTTCCTTTTCCTCCAACACCCCCAACCAATGACACTTGAGACAAGGGGGTTCGCAAAAGGAGGAGGGGAGGGGGCGAATCGACGCTGAGTGGCAACCCTAGCCGGGATGTGGCTTCGACCAGTTTCACGACTTGGCATCGCAAGACCCCAAGTTCTGCTGGATGGTAGGACAGCCCTTGTTGATACGTAGGTGCGACGACGAATAGCTGATTTCGTCGTTGTCGAAGTGGCACCAGTGCTGAATCATCTGCCCGACTTCATGGCTTCCTTACGTCGCTTCTTCTCGGATGCCCGAGCTAGGGACCGCTTGATATCGCCTTGCTCGAATGAATCGAGATCGTAGTACGTCGGCGCAATTTCCTAGGATGGCGAGTTAGCAATGGCGGCTCTGCGGAACACCCAACTTTGTCGGATGCTGGAACGAGTCTGGGACATAAAGGAATCGACTTACTAGTAGCCACTCAGGACGGATGCCTGTGCATGTCCGGATGTATTGCTTCGACGTAAGCACAAACTCGTTATACATGACCCAGTCGAACTCGGTGCGCAGCACAGTCGACGGGTGGATGAGTACGGCCTGGTCGTCCTTGACGGTGCGGTACAGCTTGCCGGAGCTCTCCTTCATAGCGACCTGCATGAAGAAGCCCGCGAGCAGCGCCCTCCGGATGTTGTTGTAGTAGTTCTTGTCCTCAAACGGCGTCGACAGGAGCTCCAGGCCATGCGAGTCCATGATGCGCTTGAGCTGGTTCCGCACATTGTCGGCACTGGACAGGTGGCGGAAGGAGAGGAAGTGTTCGTGGCACCACTGCTTGATGCCATTCGTGTCCGAGAGCGTCGCTTGGCCCTTGAAGGCGTGGTAGGCGTTGAGCAGCGTCAGGTGGTCGCCGTCTGGGTGGCTGAAGTGCGACTTCATCTCGTCGGCGCGCTTGCGGTTGGCTGCTGGGCGGACGAAGATCTGCGGCACCGAGAGGAGGGAGGTGATGGAGAGGATCTCGTTGGAGCAGTAGAACTCGGGCGACGAGATCAGCATGACGGCCAGGGAGGGGTCAAGGGGGAACTCGGACGCCAGCCCACCGAGGGTGGTCAGCTCGCCGTCGTCGTCGAGGCAGGCGAGGTAGTTGAGCTCCTCGAGCGCACGCATCATGGTCTCGGGCGCGGGAGGGTCCATGAGATCGAAGTGGACGAGGTCCTCCACGCCAAGCTTCTTCAGCTCGAGAACCGTGTTTGCGAGGTTGGACCGCAGAATCTCGGGATACGTCTGCTCAATCAACTCCTTCTTGAAGGCCTTCTCTGTGTACAGCCTGAAGCACTTTCCGGGCTTGGTTCGACCGGCACGACCGGCTCGCTGCTGGGCCGAGGCCTTGGAGATGGGCGACACGAGGAGAGACTCGACGCGGATACGGGGGTTGTAGATCTTCTGCTTGCTAAAGCCCGGATCCACGACGTACACGATGCCGTCAATGGTCAAACTGGTCTCCGCGATGTTGGTGGACACGATAACTTTGCGCCCGGGTCGGCCGCCCTTTCGGAGAGGAGGGGGGGCCTTGTCGAAGATGCGCTGCTGCTGCTGCGGGGGTAGCGTACCGTACAGCGGACACACAGCGATGGGGCCGGCGTCGACTTCGCGAATAAGCTCGTCGGCCTCTAGACTGATCTTTCTGCAGGCGTCTTCAATCTCGTCTTCTCCTGTCAGGAACAGCAGAATGTCGCCCTCGGGCTCGGAGGCGTGGATCTGTAGGACGGTTCGGATCGCAGCCTCGACGTAATCACGCTCGGGCTCGGGCGTGTAGAAGATCTCAACGGGGTGGGTTCTTCCCTTGACGGCCAGCAAAGGTGCGTCGTTGAAGTACCGCTGGAACTTTTCGGCTTCCAGGGTGGCGGACATGATGATGATCTTGAGGTCGGAGCGTCGCATGGAGATTTGCTTCAGCAGCGCCATGAGGATATCGGTGGAGAGGGTCCTTTCGTGGGCCTCATCGAGGATGATGGTGCTGTAGCGCGACATTTCGTGGTCGTGCATGGCTTCGCGCAGAAGCATACCGTCCGTCATGTATTTGAGCATGGTCTTGGGCCCGGTCTTGTCCTCGAAACGGATGCTGTAGCCGACCTCCTCGCCGAGGGTGACGTCCATCTCGTCGGCAACACGCTGCGCGACCGACATGGCGGCTACTCGACGGGGCTGCGTGCAGGCGATGAGCTTGCCCGTGAGCTGGGGAAGCTCGTCGTAGACGACATACTGTGGGATCTGCGTCGTCTTGCCGGAACCCGTCTCACCGACGAAGACGAGGATCTGGCTTTCGTGGTATCTGTCGAGGAAATCTTGCCTGGCATGAGAGTTAGACGATGGCCTTAGGGGGGTGTTGCGCGCGCGTGAGGGGGAGAGAGGGGGGGTGGCTTACCTTTGTTTGTTGACGGGAAGATCCCTCCGGGTGTGCAAGATCTGGAAGTACTTTTGCGAATGCGGTCGGCCAGTGAAGGGGTTCGACTCCGAGTTCTCGGCCTTTTCGGCCTGCTTCATCGTCGTCTGGTGGCGCTTCATACCAGCCAGAGGCGAATCAGGCGACATCTCGCCGTTGCCATTGCGGCCATTGTCGTTGTTGTACATGTGCGCGAGGTACGGGTTGTACTTGTCGTCGTCGCCGCCCTTCTCCATCTTAGACTTCTTCCTCGAGGCGTCCTCGGAATCCGCGCTCAGACGCTTTCCTCCTTTGGCGTAGGTCGACTCTGACATGGCGTGGGGCCGGGGGCGAAGCGAAGGGGAGAACAGACGGGTGTGTTGCGAGGCTGAGGCCGTGTGTTTGTCGTCGTGATGCTGCGCGCGGCCGTGGCTGCTGGAAAAATTTGGCGGAGCAGGCAGAGAAAGATGGGCGGACGGGCTTATCGATAAGAGATCCCTGGTTCTGGTGGGTGACACAGTGTCGGTATTGCAGATCTGCGAGTCTCGGACTGTAGCATCGGCCACGGTTGAGGGGGGGAGAAACGGTGCGACGATGGGAGATGGCTTCACTTATGCTCTTCGACCTTTAACGCATCTTCAAAGGGACACTCGATTCAGGAACCTTTGTAATTACACATCGTGATCTTGAGATATCATGAAATGAGGCGCTGATGCAGGCCACGGCGCACACTGTGCCCGGTTTTCAGGGTCCTCGCAATCGCTCACCGCGAAAATCGCCCATCTCGTGCGAAATGCGCAAGATCGAATCGTGATTGCTTCTCGACACTTTGTCTCCTTCAGCTCTCGTCTGAAGATCGCTTGGACATTCCAGCTTTAATTGAGCTCAGTCGCCTGCGATCAGCGTCAATCCAGCGCCAGGCTCCGCGTTTCAAGACTCCTCGGCAGGATTCTCATCAACCAGTGTGCCCCTCATCGCAACCCACCAACTCAGCATCACCCACCGGCCACCACCGCCACGATGGCCTCAGACGGCTTCGGCTTCAATGCGTCCGGCAGCTTCGAACCCCAGCGGCCGAGCTTCCACATCGGCCAGCACGACTCGCACCGGGAGGCACCGCTCACCGACGTACAGTACGGCCATCTGCTCAACCATGGTGTAAGTCGCAAGAACTTCAGCCAGCGCTGGTAACGCGAGTGCGTTGCTGATTCGGGAGCCCCAGCTGTCCTTTGTGACGACGCCCATCACCAACGGCCACTTCCGGGAGCGTGTCTTTGGCCTCATCGCAGCCCACCTCGCGACACTCGACGAGGCCGGTGAAAAAGGCACCACGCGCGCAACCTCCTCTCGTGCGGAACCCATCCTCCCGCCGTTGACGCCCAAGGATACGAGCTTGTTTCCCAGTGCGGCCGTAAACACATATACGGCGTGTATCAGCCCTTGGATCGATCTGAGCTCCGCGGACCCCGTCATCGCGAATATCTCGCGCCAGGTGCTGAACATTGAGATCAACTATGCCAACTTCTGTGGCGTGAGGAGTATCTTGATCCAGGGCCCGCAGCAGGACGCCTCCAGGAACGGTGGGAACCAGGGTCTCGGGCAGTATGCGCGTGCGATAGAGGAGGCCCTCAATGTGGGAAATCGGCTGAACTTCCTGATCCACATGCCCATGTATCGTGAGCCTGGGTTGGAGAGCTCGGTTGAGACGCTTTCGACGCTGCGGCCAGGGGAGGTTGCTAAGGATGGTAAGAAGGAGATTGATCTGTTCACGGCGTGGGATACTTGGCATCAGATTCGGACGGTTTGCAACTACAACACCAGACTATTCGTTGGTGGGTTCATCCTTTTTCCTGTGTGTCTTAGCCATGCTAACTATCTTGTAGCGTTGCAAATACCCAAGGTTATGCCAGAGAAGGACCTCCAGAACCGATGGTTCGCAGAGCCTATGCACTACCTCTCTCTGAGCCCCTCGGTCTTCCAGACCAACAAGAGCGGCTTCCCTTGCCTGTCCAAGCCCCAGCAGGAACTGATCTTCACCTACATGAGGCTGAAGAACTCGCCCTGGATTCTGCTCACTGACGCTGGTCCCGACGTTTCCCAGGTCAAGGACCCAGCTTCTGAAGGCCAAGATGCGCCCACCGCAGACGAGTTCCCGACTCTTGGTGAGGCACAGAACCAGCCCAGCCAGTCTCAAAGAACGTCTCACGGTCCGACGAACACGTATATCGCATACCTGCGATGGCTGGAGGATCAGCAGCCCGCGCTGTCGATGCTCGAGGGCGCCACCTTGACCAGTTTCCAAGACTGGCTGCAATCGCCCCTGCAGCCCCTATCAGACAATCTTGAGAGCGCAACCTACGAGGTCTTCGAGGGCGACCCCGTCAAATACAACCAGTACGAGGCGGCCTGCGTCGAAGCCCTCCGGGAGTGGAAGGAGCTCGGAAAGCCA
>JAANBC010000399.1:0-29629 GCA_014621405.1 Stylonectria norvegica
GTGGGGCTGGGGCGGCGACGGCGGGCCGCGGATTTACGTCGACGAAAACTTGTATGATTACGGGAGGAAGGATCGCCGCGTTGGCGGACGGCAAGCTCTGGGGCTCGTGGGGCGGGAGCTTTGGACAACGACGTGGAGGTTGGCGTGGATGACGGTATTGCTATGGGTGATTTTGGCACGAAGAGGTTAGAGCTAGGCCTCTCCCCCTTGTAAAATTCAGCGTCAGCGTTTGGGACGCGTTTTGTTTTGTATAATCATCATCACATGGGTTGGAACAAGCGAAAAACAGGAGAGCTTGCATAGAGTGCTTTGTTATTACTGCGCAATGCTTTTTTGCTACGTAGCCATTTGGGCCGTTTTATCATAGGTCCTAGGAACAATTATAATGTAGAGAACACTCAATGGGTTGGCGTTGGGGGGAATTTGATTGATTTTTTGGCTGCTAGCTTCCGCCTGACTACCTATTACTTTGAGACTTGATATGGACATGTCGTTTATTGCCACATAAGTCTTCATCCTGAAGCAGACGTTGATACAGGCTCTGCACCCTGATGGATGTGTACACGAGATGCTGGCCCGAACTGAACACGAAAGAACTGTCTGCAGCGTAACCTAAGGTACGTCTATATACACACCTACAAACTTAATTAACTAAGGTAAGCATTTGACGAAGAGTCGGCTGCGCGCCGGCGCCGTGTCTTCAACGCCGGCTTTGAGCGACGCCACGGAGTCTTTCAGACGTTTGGAAGGAGCTGGGCTTCTCTATTCCCTTGAACCCATTCACTGTCCGCAGTTTCTCCTTCATTACGATTCGGCGTAGCTCACGGTTTTGGAAGCGGACTGAAAGACGCAGCTCATCGTCTGTCGCGGGTTTAGGAAGAGGAGGAGCATGTTTGCGGATCGCTGCTATTGGTTTCTTCCCCTGGGGTTCTTGTTCATTAAGAAAGACGACACGATTGATAGGTAGGAGCTAATTTATAGGCGATGAGAGGGAAGATGAAGGAGTTAGTAAAGGGAGGAGAGAATCTGGTTGCATTGAGAAATGTAGTTTGTTTCTGATACATATGTCTATAGCTTCATGGGCCATGGTGGGGATTTCTGATTAATAGGATTATTCATTATAAGAAATGCAAGCATACCTAGGAAACTTTGGATGTTCGCATCAATCAATTATAGTATAAGTAATTACTTCATTCAGCTGGAAGAGCATCCAATATCACTTTAGCATCCATAGATACAAGTTTCTCGCGGCGACTAGGGTCTAGCTATAACACACTAGAAAACCGCATGGGATGCCCATGTGGCGCAAGATAGTTCCCGTCGCATTCGCATCGCGCAGGGGCAAATAGTATAGACTATCAATTCGTCTTGATGGTTTGGCATGCATCTATTGGCGGGATGGATGTTACATTGCGGCACAGAAGCGGCTCGAATGATAGATCCCTGCCCGACGCCTCCCGAATTGCATGCGCCTCGACGATCTGTGGAGTTTAGTGCCTCGGATAACCCAGGTAGCGTCGAGGCGAAGAGTCCGAGGGCAACGTCAGATGGGAAACGTTTGACTGCGAGTCTGCGACTGACGCGGCGTGGATGATGTTGCGATGGTGTTGGAAACGCGTGTTTTAAACAGTTTGAAGATGGATTCAGGGGTCACAAGCTCAACTAGGAAAAATGGCAACCTTGAAGGCAACGCTAGAAAACAATGGGACGGGTATCGACTCGAAGCTAATGGCGAGGCTCACGTAACTCGGCTTTTCGCTACATGCACCTCCCGTAGTTCCGATTGACTGCCCAATCGGTATTGTCGACGGGGTCCTATCGAGCGTTAATCCAACGACAAAAACGTCCCCATGTACGGACATAGAGAGTCGAGCGAAGCTTAAGGCCGAGGAGTGGATCTTGTACCACCAACAAAAGACACTCTTGGAACTTGGGACGGATGGATGTTTACAATAGAGGCGAGTGATCCTGCCAACCTCTTAATTACCTGCATGAAACGCGTAACTGGGAGAGAGTACGACAAACTTAGGTAGTCTTCCGAAGTTCCGGCTCCTCGTATGGCGGCTTCTCTTTCGGAGGCCACGGCTAGGTTTGATAATACATCCGAAGGCTTAGTATTTAACTTACAAACCGCCCTCGAGAGCACTCACTCTCGGGCACACGTCGCTCTGCTATTAGTAGTAGCCAGCAGCTTCGGGAGACACCGTGTAATGCATATTCTACTACGTGTGTTCATATGTAAGAGGAATTCCTGGAGAGGCGAGACGCCGCGCGCGTAATGAGCCCCCTCCCCCTCGGCCTCCGTATAATCGTATCCGTACGATCCGTCAATCTCGATTTGTAATTCGGGATAAGATGAGCGGGGCTACGTCGTTTTCGCATCTGCTGGTGCTGGATACGAAAATAGAGCAAGTGTCTCGTAAAGATGTTTGTCCCCATTCGGGTCTTTTTCGCACCGCAGATGCGAAAACCACGTAACGCGAGAGGCTTACCCTTCTAAGTTCTCTCAACCCATCCATCCCATCTTCTCCCAGACAATAATTGTTCCATTCTTGTTCTTAGTGCCTCCCCCGGATCTGCCGGACTGCTCAGATTCTTAATACCCCGTTCGGATATACGCTACAAGGCCAAGCCTGAGGACGTGGCTCGTTTAATACCCGTTGTGTTGTTGGTCTCCGATTTGGACGACGACGGTACCTGCGTGCTCCTCCCCAGCGCTGCACACAACCTTTTCAAGCCATCTGAAGCAATTTTGATGAATTTGGGGCCTCGTGTTAGCTGTAAAATATTGCTACGAATTTGTTTTACGGTGGCATCGTGAAAGCCAGGCTACCCGGCGCTCCCGCTGGCGAAGCTCACGCACCCGCCTCGAGACGCCAACCCTCCGGACTGAACGGTCACGCTGCCACGGCGGGCCAGAACTGAGGAGGGAGCTGGCGATTTCCCAACTGAGGCGACTGAGGTATCTGAAGTCTATCGCATCGGCGGGGCCACCGGGGCGACCTCAGCTACTACTCATGGGGGCCGTGGCGAACAAGTCCATGTCGTCCATGTCCATGTCGATGCCTTCACAGTCGCCCACGCGCGAGAGCCCGGAAAGCAACGCCAACAGCAGGGTCCCCAAGCTGGCGCGCCGGCCGCACCGCAAGTCAAGATACGGCTGCTTCAACTGCAAGCGACGGAAAGTCAAGGTTGGTACTCCAGTCCACTGCATTTTGACGCCCGCGTCCCGACTCCATGTCCCTTGAGGCTTCGCCTGGCCGCTGACGACGACAAACGACGATAGTGCGACGAGGTGAAGCCGTCCTGCGCAAATTGCCTCCGCTTCGGCATCAGCTGCGACTTTGCGCCTCCTCCGACTCTCCCGCAAACCACCAACGCGCCGAGGCTGTTGGCGCCCTTGGGTTCAGATCTCGGAGGCGGCTCTCAAACTGGGATAGACGCTTCGGCTTCTTCCGTTCCCCGTCGGGGCCCCGGACGTCCGCGTAAGGACTGGTCAAACCTACCCAGGATCCCGCTGCCAAGCATCGAGAGGAGCACCGTCTCTCCAACGCTCATGGCCGCTACGCCGTCTGTCACGTCTTCCTCGCCGCTCATGGACTACAACCCTTGCTCGTTGAACGTGGCTGACGCCGAGTTGCTGCTCCATTTTGTGTCTTATACAGCTTCAACTCTCGCCGACTCCGGCATGGTCGACGACAACATCACGCAGTTCTGGGCACGGAATGTCCCGAAAATGGGCATCTCTCATCACTTTGTACTCCACCTGACCTATGCGCTCGCAGCATATCACATGGCATACTCAGACGCCGGCGATAGTGAACAACGTTCCCGTCAGCTCTCCCTTGCTGAGCACCACTCGTCGGCTGGCCTGGCGGAGCTGAACCAGGTCTTGCCGCAACTCGACGAGACCAACTGCGGCGCCCTCTACGTATCGGCGGTGGCAATGTGTTACTGTACGTTTGCAGCGGGCCCGACCAGTATAGACGATCTACTCGTCTGCGACGTCGGTGAAGGAGCACACCAGCGCTGGCTACCACTGATCAACGGCGTGCGGTCTATTCGACAAACCGTCGAGCCCGCGACGCTCTTCACCGGTCTCATGGAGCCACTCGGACGGCCAGACAGGTCAAATAACGAGCCGTATCGGTTGATATATCTCCGCGAGGGGCTACCTCGGGTCGACTGGATCGAGCCCCTCGACAAACTAAGAAGCTGGATTACCTCGCACCCAACCCCCGACACCATCATCTACTCGCGGGCTCTCGAGTCCCTATGCAAGATCTACGAAGCCACATACGGCAACCAAAACGGCGGATACGACGGGCCGCCGAGCGACAGCTTCGTCTTCGGCTGGCTGTATCGCATGCAGGAGCCCTACGTGGCGTGTCTGCGGCGGAGAGAGCCGCTGGCGCTGGTGATTCTGGCCTACTATGCGCCTCTGCTGGACACGCTCAAGAAGTGCTGGTTCCTCGACGGCTGGAGCGAGCACCTCCTGACGGCGATTGGGGAGATTCTGGATAGTGGTGTAAGGGGTTGGCTTCACTGGCCGGTGGAGGTGTCGCGTCAGACGATGCAGGCGAACTAGGGTTGAAAATAGATGATGAAGTAGACGTAATGAACAATATCTTCCCCTTAACGGACTCACCTCTCTCATGCCATGTATCGTGTAAGTCTGTTCGAGAATCAAGATCTGTAAAAAGAGCGTCGCTAAACCACTTGAACCGTTAAGGAGGTGGGCCAACTGATCGCTATCTTGAAGATTTCGAAGATGGAAGACGAGATACGGCTATGACCTGCAACGCGGCACGAAGTAGAGGATTTAAATAGATGTCATCGGATCCTAGTGTCCGGCCTAGGACGCGGGGCACGGCAGCGGAGTGAGGGTATGAGCCGGCCCCACTGGCTCCGGGGGCACAGTAGCGCCCGGTCGAGATGCGTCAGATCATAGACGGGTAATTGTGATGGTGTGCTGATATCGCTGGAGCTTGTTGGCTAGGTGAGGTTTAGTTTAGAGCAACGATCGGCAGTATAATTGAACCCGTGCCTGATATCTAGACGCAATTGAGGTGAAACAATATACATTGGTCAACTTCAGCCTTCAGCTACCGGTGTTACCTACGTTAGGTCTGATGTGGCCTAAGCTCGTCAATTTCTATCGCAGCATTGATTAAAACTACGATGCAAGAGAAAGCGGATCTTTTTATAGTATGGGGTTTTGCTTTAACGTGTTCGTCAAAGACCAAGCTGATTCTGCCCCTCTTCCACCGCGGGAGAGCATTGCGGGGCTCATCATAAACAAGAGGTATTGGAAGCCAGGGGTTAGCTCTTAATCACGGGATCAACTGCGCTGCTGATCACAGGATCAACTGCGCCTCTCGCAAGCTCCGCTATAGGGGCTGCGCTAGGCTTCTTTAAATAGCTCTATGCCGCGCTTCCTTTTATAGAAAACAAGGCTTTTTCATATTTAATTTATAACCTAAAAGGTTAGCTATAGTGCAGTCTATATAATAGTTATAAGCCCGAATAGAAATAGCATTCTTAATAACTTCTACTGCGCTTTTTAATAATTCTTCTATCTTAATTAATTATTTACTACTATACCTAAAAGACTATTATACTTTTTATTATAATTTGCTCTTTTAAAACTATTATATATAATAAATCCTATATATAAAAGTATTATATTAATACTACTATATTTAACTACTACCCTAATATAAATATATCCTATAACTTTACTCTTTTTAAAGATAACTTTTAGTAATTAAAAGGCCTTAAACTTAATTCTTAAGAGAAATAAGTTAATTAGTTTGCTAATCTAAAGTCTTATGCTATATCCTTAGACTAGTAAGTATAAATAAACCCTAATTTGCTACTAAATAATAATAATACTCTTATAGCTCCTCTACTTATACTAATTAATAAATAGGTATAAATCTTTAGTATTAGTCAAACTAATAACTAAATTATAATAAGGTATACCTTTAAAATAAAGAGAATTTAATTTAATTAGTATTAATATAATAAGTATAAGTATAAAGATAATAAGATATATTTATAAATAGTTGCTACTATAAATAATAGTATTCTTAAATTAGCTATTCTTAGCGCAAGTAATAGTAAAGATAATTATATAATATAAGAGCTTATTTAAACCCTAAAGTAGTAACTTATACCTAGTAATATACATATTATAAAGGATATTAGGACTGTATATAAGAATATGCTAAAGAATATAACTTATACTAACTAAAACGCATCTAATTAGTATACTAAGTAGAATAGTATAATAGTATAAGTTATTATATATAATATTCCTAAAATATAAGGAAACCTTAGTATTAAAGACTTTCTTAATACTATAGGTATGAGGTTTATACTATAATAGGCCGAGAATAAGCAGAATAAGCTTTATAAGTATAAAATTATAAATAATATGGCCTTAAGCCTTAATAAATACAATTAGCTCTTTAATCTTATTACTATTAATCTATTAAAAAAGAACTTAGGGGTTTATACTTTAACTCTTAGGGGTGAATAAGTAAATAAGAAAGCTCCTTTAAATAAGTGCTCTTATAGATATTTAGGGCATAAGTGAAAGCTAGAAGACTGCTATATAATCTAATATATACTTATAGGGCAAGGGCTTATAAGCCTTAAGAATAAGACTATAAAAGCAGTGTATAACTAACTTAAAGATAATAAGTAGAAGAACCTATAAGCTAAGCTTATAAAGAAAGGTTAAATGCAGGGCGTTATTAATAAGAAAAACAAGAATAGTAATAATAACTCTTTAGATATTATTATTACTATTATTTTAAATCTGTAGTTATTAAGTAGGCTTAAGTAATTAACTTAGATTTTTAGTATAATTAAGCTCCCCTAGCACCTACTAGCAGATAGCACTATCTTTAATACTAGAGGCATATACTATTTAGTTAACTCCTTAGATCTAATAGTTCCTAGTATCTTTAAGCTAGCCACTAACTACTATATAGAGGTTAGAGATATAAAATGCACTATTAGCAGTCATAGCTAATACTATATACCTAGTTAAAAGATATAAAAGCTATTCCTTCTTAATAATATAGCTATTATTAAGGGTTTTTATATAAATATTATTTTAAAGACCCTACTTTAAAATGCAAAAGTTTAGTATCTTAGTTTAGATTATATACTGCGAAAGGGCGCGTTAAATAAGAATGAAATTATATAATAGATATCTTGCGCTAGAAACCTAGTCTTTTTAGAATATAAGAATATTTCCTCTTATATAACTAGTATAATATTCCAAAGTATGATTCTAATAAGCCTGGCTGCACTTATACTTACTACCTGCATATTAAACCTATTATCTAAGGCGCTAAGGTATAATCTATTATACTAAAGAAGCATAAACTCTCCTTTAATCTGATTAGACCTTAAAAAGCTTTAATACTTAAGATCTAATTACCTAAGTCTTAAAGCACTTAGAAAGTTAGCTTAAAACGCTTATAATATATATATTAAAGGTATAGCCCGCATTAACTATAAGATCTACTCTATAACTTATGCCTAGAAAGAGATTTTAAGGCATATATCTAAAAATCGCTCCCTATAGCCTTTTTAGAGAGTTCTTTAAAATCTATAATACTATAATAAAGGCTATAATAAAGCTAAATATCTTCTTATTATAAAGGACAAGTTTAGTAGTATACTTTATATATAACTACTATATTATAGAGATATACTAACCTTATATAATAAGCTTATCTTCTTTAATAGATAGGTACTATAATAATTTAATATATATATATATATAATATATTAGGATAATAAGCCAGGCATAAATAATATTACAAGTAATATACTTTATTAGGGTTAGTACTAAGATAAAAAAAATAAGTCTTAAAAGCACTCTACTAAATATATATAAACCTAATAGTAATATTAAAAGTATAAATAAAGTAGTAACTAACCGCTTAAATATAATAATATAAGGCGCAAATCTCCTAGAAAACCTATAGCTAGAAAGCTATAAAGTAATTGCATATCTAATTAATATATCTCCTATAAGAAGAAATAACTAGAAGTCACTAATTAAGACTTTATATTACTGGCTAAAATATAACTCCCCTCTTCTAGTATAAGAGCATATATCCTACCTTTTACTAAATTAGAATAGGATATATACTTATAGTTACTATACCTATCCTTTAACTAGAGACCAGGAGGCAGACTATAATAAAAGAGATATGAAAACTAGCCCTAGAGGATATATTAGTTATCTTATTAGATATATTACTACTAATATATACTAGATATAAGTTCCTCGCCTTAAAAAGGTCTTTATAATATAAAATATATAATTTAATAAGTATATCTTCTTTAATCTAACGCTAGAATAAAGAGATAAGCTTTTAATTATAAAACTAAATAACTAGGTAGTATGCCTAAATAAGCTAGATATAGAGAATTTATTATCTCTTATATTCTTAGAAGATATACCTCTTTAAGAAATATCTACAGGTTTAAACTCAGAGGTAGAGACTCCTTAAATACTTAATAAAATAATTTAATACTAAGAGACTAAACCTAAGTATATACTAATTTATATACCTAAATATATAAGACTTTAAATACTATAAGAGATATTAAAATAAGATTTATATAGCATATTAACTCTAAATACTTGCAATATTTTTAATAAAATGCAGGAATAAAGTATTAATAATAAATTTAAGCTAGCCACTGCCTTAGAAGTTAATCTTAAGAATAAGCTATAATTAGATATGCCACTAGATTATAACTAATAATAATAATCTACTTAGAAAGTAGAGAAAAGCCTAGCTAGCACTTTATATTTAAAAGAATTAAAAGTAGACTAACTAGTTATAAGCTCCCCTAAATATAGCTAAACCTAAGAATAGCGCAGCAGCAGAATTATAGCATACATATAATAAGAACTAAAATAAGCTTTTAATTAGAGGACTTACTAACTAATATATAATAAAATACTATTTAACTTCTTTTTAACTAATTACTAAGTAGAAAGGGATAACTTTAAGAGTATATATATAATATTTGCTATTATTCTAGATATAATAAATAAAGGAAGAAGGAAAAGACTGTCTATAACCTCATTTAAAGAGGCGATATATTAGAATAACCTTCTAAAACTACTAGTGCACTAGAGAGATATGCAAAAATACCCTATATATAAGTAATTTACTAAGGCTATATATATAGAGATTAAAGCTCTAATTTCTAAGAGGACTTAAAGAGAGATTAATAGCAAGAAAGCGCATTTAAAAGCACTTCTACTAAAATAGATATTTACTTATAAATTTAACTAAGATAGGAAATTAAATAAATATAAAACACGCATTTATATATAAGAAGACTTATAGGAATTATTAATAATTAAAAACATATATACTGCGACTTTAGTAGCATATTTATTCTATATTACTATAGCTCTAGCTATATAATTTAATTTAAAGATTAAGCAGTTAGATATTAAGAATATATTTATTAATACTATGCATAGTAAAGATAGTATTCTAATTATTTGCTAAATACCTAAAGAATTTAAGTAACTAAATAAGCTTTTAGAGCTAAAGTATACTCTCTATAGTCTAAGGGACTTGCTATAACTATAGTATAAGACCTTCTTAGCAGTCTTAAAAAAACTAAAACTCTAAGAAAGTTATAAAGAGCCTTATCTATTTTATTTAGAATCTAGGAATATATTCCTATTATTCTTTATAAATAATATTCTTATTATATACCCTAAGAATAATTCTAAAGCTATATAAGCTATTATTAAAGGCTTAAAGAAGAAATTTAAACTTTATAACTAAGGAGATATAGAATAGTTCCTAGATATTAGAATTATTAGGGAATAAAGCCTATATAAGATCTATTTAAGCTATAACTCCTATATTAAAAAAATAGCAGCCAGGTTTAGAATAGATATATTAAATATATACCTAATAATCCTAATACCTATAAAGAAGTATATAAAGCAAGTAATATAGGCTATACTATAGGAAATTAAGCTCTATTAAGAGAAAGTCAGTTCCCTGCTATATATAGTAATAATCCTATAGCTAGATATAGCGTTTACTATATCTCTCCTCTTAAGATTCCTTACTAACCTAAGTAATAAGTACTAAAAGGTAGTAGACTAAGCTATCTAGTACTTTTATTTAACTTATTACTTAGCAATTTAATATAGATTGCATCTTAGAATATAGACTATAATTATTGCTAGTAATATATTATATATTAATAATATAATAATAAGAAAATCCTTATAAAGATATCTTATTATATTATTTAATAGGCTAGTAATTTAGAAAGTTATAATGCAATCTATAGTTACTATATCTATTATAAAAGCAGAGTTACTTGCATTATAATAGATAAATAAAGAGTTAATTAGTTTAAAATAACTATTTACTAAAATGCATTTTTAGCCTAACTCGCCTTAGAATATTTATTATAATAACCTATAGACTATTTACCTTTATATTAGAGATAGAATATAAATAATAATAAAACTCTAGCATATTAATATATATAACTTATAGATATAGTAAGAGTATAAAAAAGGATTATTTATAATAACTTACTTACTAATAGAGTAAATACTTATAAATAGGCTTATTAAAGCACTTCTAAGGTAGAGTTTTAAGCGCTTCCACTTTATACTTAATCTTATAGATTTATAATAATTAGAATAGTTATAGAATAATATAATAGATAGGGTAAATAACTCTATTAATTCAAGCATATATAGCGTGACTTTAAGTATAAAAGTAATTACTTAAACTACCTAACTCTTTTTTAAAACTAGTTTTTAATTACTATTTTAAGTATAAGTAGCTAGAAAAGCATTGCTTAACTTCTTTATAATATAATTAGCTATCTTTTCTATAAATGCTAATAAGAAAGCAGGTATACTAGATATAACTATAAAAGCGATAGCTATAGGGGCAATAGTAGTAACTAGCATAGCTAAAGTACTAGTAGGTATGCCTATAAGAAGTGCACACAGCTTAGCTAGCTATTAGGGCTTGAGGTCCTCTATTAAGAAGATTTTAGGATTTGTTTTAATAAGGGCAGTAAGTGCCTTAAATATAGTTTAAAGCTTTAAGAACTTCTATATATAAGTTAAAGATACTTAGAACCTAGGATATAAAGTAATATATTATATAATTATTCTTATAGACTGTAATAATAATTCCCTTAATTATTAAATATATAAAGTAGTAATTGCAAATATTAGCAAAGAATACTAGAAATAATATAATAACTTACTAATACTAGTATATATAGCTATCTTTATTATACTTTTCATAGCAATTTAAGTTCTCTTTATCTATATACTTAGCTAAAATTAATTTTTCTATAAGTAGAGCTATAATATAGTGCTTATAAGAAGGGTCCTATATATCTAATAGAGCTTTTCTTTTAAGTAACTTCTTATTATTACTCTTAGCCTCTTTAAAGAGGCTTAAAATAGTCTTTAACTTTTTCTTTATTAAAGGAGTTTTAGTAACTTTTTACTTCTTAGTTAATATAATAGAAACTTTAGGTATATTATTAATTGCCTTCTTATAGGCAGTAGTTATATAGGTTAGATGCCTAAGAATAATAGGTATATTAGAATTACTCTTAGTAGTAGGAGGGGACGCAAATAACTTATAATTAAAATTAGAGTTATATTTATATACTAAGGGGTTATATATAGTAATTACTTTTATATCTGCTTTATAATTATTATTATTAGAAATAGGGGAATAGCTATAAGCAAATAATATATTATTAAGAGTATTATTATATATATAATTATTATTCTTTTATATAGAAGTAATAATAGCACCCTCTATAGCTGCCTTATCCTATAGTTACTAAGTGGTATTATTATCTTTAATAGTAGCTAAACCAGGCTACTAAATAGCAATAAGATCTTTAAGCGCACCCTTAATAAGTTCTAGAGTGTCTAGTACTATATAAGTAGTTTCCTTAAAATATTTATAAGCCTTAAGCTTAAAAGTAGTATAAGCAGCTATATAGGTTTAGTAAAGGCAACTTATAGTAATAGAATTATTTTCTTCTTTAGAATTATTAAGACTATTATAGTTCTCTTATATTATATATTAGCATATTTAAATACTTATTATTTGCATATAACTTATAGGTATATTCTAAAGAAAAGTGCTAGAGTGCTATTTAGAAACTATTAGTACTTTAAATTCTATAAATAAATAGGTTAAAAACCTAGAATTAAGACCTATAAGTATTATATTAATAGAGATTAAAAAAGGAAAAAGAGAGAGACTATGCTTTAAGTTATAGCTTTAATAAATACCTAATTTATAGCACTTGCATATAGTTAGTTAGGAGGGGTAAAATTTTCCTATTATTTTACTACCTATTTTTTTATATTATTATATATATATATATTTAATACTATTTGTAAGTATCTAAAGCTACTAATAGGGAGCTTTAAATAAGAAGTATATTAGAAGCCAGGGGTTAGCTCTTAATTATAGGATTAACTGCGCTGCTAATCACAGGATCAACTGCGCCTCTTGCAAGCTCTGCTATAGGGGCTGCGCTAGGCTTCTTTAAATGGCTCTATGCCGCGCTTCTTTTTATAGAAAACAAGGCTTTTTCATATTCAATTTATGACCTAAAAGGTCAGCTACGGTGCAGTCTGTATAACACAGCTAGGCGCCACTTATCAGAACGGTCCGGGCCGTTCCCACCACGCCCAATGTGGTCATCGGCCGCGTGGTTATCGCTAGTTTTCCGGTTGACAGGGTTGGCTATACAGCCTATACTTCTCTGAGACCAGACTATTGGGATCGATGCAGCTGAGGGGTCTGAAATAGGAAGAAACGGCTGGATCGTCCCATATATCCTACATAGATATTGGAGGATAAGATTGTCGAAAACATGGTCTGTTCGACCCGCTTGCCGCTGGGTTTTCCAATCACTTATCCGGGACCCCCTTTCCGCGCCGTCCCAACGTCTTATGACTTCCCAAGATTATACCTAGCTTTCTAGTCGAAACTTTGTTGCCCTACTCTTGTTATACTTGCCTTACCTTCAGGCCCTTTCGTCCCGCTGCGATAATGGCTGATAAACCCGACCACTCCATCGATGATTCCAACGATGGGTTGTCAGATTCGGATGAGAACGAAGTGTTACAGAACGACGCGGAAGAGAACGACGAGTTTGAAGAAAGAACGCAGGATGTTAAAGCCAAGGGCAAGAAAGGTAGGAAAGGCAGGAAAGGCAGGAAAAGCCACAGAATAGAGCAGGAGGTGCCACTAGGCGACACAATTGGTACAGTTGACGTGCTGGTCAAGGCATCTGCGGTACAGCTGCACTCTGTGTATAGTGGGCGCGGAGATGCCTTCTACATCACATGGAAGGACACTGATACAAACCTCCACATGGTTATGGTCGACGCCGGCCCCTACAACTATTCTCCCACCAAGTACTCCACATCAGCTCCATACTGGCGATATCTTGCACACGCAGGTCGAAGGATCTGGGCCACAAACAGCGATAAGCCTTTCAAGCTCGACCTCATCATCAATACTCACCCGCACGATGATCACATCGGAGGCCTGATGGCACTAATCCAGCACGACCTGACACCATTTCTCGGATGTCCCATTGTAATACCGGCCTTCTACTCCTCTGAGACGCAGTTGGATCCCATACAGGAGCACTTAGTTAACCGACATTGGAAGCCTACTCTTCTGAATGCTTATGACGCTCAAGGGGCGGCGTTCCCTCCAGCTGGGATCCTGCTGAAATATCCCAGCTCAGCACAGATGCTGGTCTTCCAACCCCCGTCAGGTCTCGCGGTTGACACTGAAAATGTGGCGAACTCTGCTACAACCAAAAAGATGTTCAACCTCGTAGGTGATCTCAATCACGCCAGTATCTTGGTCAAAACCTCATTCGACAACATTGGCCCAAGCAATGAAATCCAGTCTAACATGTTCATCACTGGCGACAACACCGGCTCAAAGATCACTCCTTTCGTCAAAGGAAAGAAGTTTGCAATTTACAAAATTCAACACCATGGCAGTCGATTCGAATGCCTCGGGGAGGACATTCGCAACATCCCTCAGCCGGTCAAGGCCGAGGCTTTAGTTCTGTTTACACTTCTATACAAGCACCGGGAATCCTACAAAACCAAGCTGCCTTTGTATTTCAGCGATTTGATCCCAAAGGACCCGGCTACAGGGCCTAGTCTCCCCAGTGCAACTACGATGACACCGGCCAAAGCAGCGCCACAAGAAGCCCACGATGGATTGATATACTTGGCCAATGTGCTTGCTTCGTCAATCACTGTAGGTACAGAACAGGATTATCTCAATAGTTTGCTCAGTCGTCACATGGCATATCTCGAAGGCATTCGGAAATTCAATGCGGGCGATGGGGAAGCTTTCCCAGATATTGAGAGCCCCGGACACAAGTTTGAGTTCAATCCAGCTCCTGCCGTTTTATGGAGATCGGTGCGTCTGAAGATCATTGCGCTGGTTGTGAAAGGGGCAGAAAAACCAGAGACGATGGGGAAAACCAAAGGAAGCAAGGAGAAGGAGAGAGACAACGAACCAGACAGGAAAACGAGGAGAAGAAACACGCAAGAGAAGGAGAAGGAGAGGGACGACGGCCGGGACAAGGCTTCAGACGACGACGGCCTGGCAAAACCCCGAAGTAAGGTTCGCGGGAAGAGTCCTAAAGAAAAGAGCCCCAAGGACGGAAACCTTACAAAGTCTGAAGGAAAGAAGCTGCCCACGAGAAGGCCCGCAGACGAGCCTGGGGCACTCCAGAAGCAGTCGGGGCTGCAAGAGAAGATCAAGTACCGCATTTCTCAAGACGGCAACTACTTCTTCGCGTTCCCTAAGAAAAGAGAATCCGCAAGGGACGATCCGCGTCCCGAAAAACGCCCCTGGTGGAAGAGTTGGTCTTCCACAGAATCAGGCCAAAAATGGGACAACCTGTTTGCCGACATTCTTCGTATCAATGGTACAAGTGAATTCTTCCAGTCTTTCGAGGCAGATTCGTATCTTGTCAGTGCGAACAAGAGACACGGCCATCCCACAGCAACGGCGATCCTTGGGCTCGCCCAAGCTTTGGACAGACAGCGAGAAGTGAAACCAGGAAACCCGGCTACTCTGTTCATGACTTCTGCCAAGAGCTTTCCTCGGGAAGGTATCGAGTATCTCTATCGTGTGCTCCTTAAAGCGGAACCCCCTGCCCTCTTGCTCGGCAAAAATATCATCGTTCGTTACTTGGCAACAGAAACCTACATGACTCTGGACACCATACCCTCCTCGCTCCATGCGGATGGGACGAGAAAGATTGACCTGAATAATGTCACGAAGGTTATGGATCTCAATACTCGAACTACGTACGAGACACTGGCCCAGCAAATGGAATCTGGACTTCCTATCCTACCTATTACTGACAGCTCCACCACTTTGTTTGAGCTCATCACAACCCCGCCACAGGGCGGAGAGGCTCTTTACATCACCGAGCATTTCATGACGTCTGGTGGAGAGGCATTTCTACATCTAGCGCCGGAAGCAAGGATAAAAACCATCCAGAGGTTCAAGCTCAATTTCCCGTATTCAAAAGGAGACACAAGCGGAGAAAATCCGAAAACGACAAAAGTCAAGATGCTCCTTACGGGAAAGTACACATATGAAGTCTTGGCTACTCTGCAGTTTCATTCAACTGATCTGGGGAAGGAAACCTGGCAGCTGGCTTTTGGCCCTGACAACAAAGAGGAAGTCTTCCGGGACGACGACCCTTTACCACGGGCTCCCCGGGGATTCTATTTTTTAGAAGTTGCGGCACCTCAGGATGTTGTCTCCTCGACGATGGCGATTGAACCAATCCATAGCCTCAGCATGTCCGACAACTACCTCGCCCGGGGCGAACCCAATTCTCCGAAAGTTGAGGTCGCCCATCTTATTCCTCTACGGGAATACTTGAGAAGCTTGCGAGATGCTCCAGCCGGTTACACTGGGAAGGATGTGCTCTGTGCGATGGTTAGAGAGATTAATTACCGTAACCTCAAACTTTCACTCCCCTACGAGCTTGAGATTCTCGGTTATGCGGTCGACCTAGACAACTCCGACGTCAACGGCACAGAAAGCAATCTTTTCCGACACTTTACAGAGGCGACTATAAAGCTTGTCGTCCCTGAGAAAGCCAAAATTAACTTGGATGACGACACGCTGCTCGTATCCCAGGCAAGTATCCATGTCGAATGGGGCGTGGATCTAACGCTTAAGGTTGAGTTTCATATCACGGCAAACGGAGACAGCGTCGTTTACTCCAAGCAGGTCACTAATGCTATGCTAAAACCTACTCTGACCCAGGTTCTGGAAAGTATGGGAATACATTCTTCTCTTAGGTCTCAGATGCGGCTGCCGCAACTGTTAGGGGTTCTCTTAAGAGACCAGCATAAGATTAGGGACTTGTTCGCAAACAAGATGCCAACCCCTTTCGTGACTGCCGGGCTGGCCCTAGCTAAGCCATTATTCGATATACCCCTTGTAATCATCAGAAATGCTCCAGGCGGCCAGATTTTGATTGACAGCTTGTCAATTTGCAGCGACTGGGAAGGGGAGTTTTCTGTTGCTGGTATGGCCTTTCGCATTATATTCCTCAATTTCGATGTCCACAACAACATACATCAGGGACCAAGGATGCAGCTTCAAGGAGCGTTCGAACTTGAAGCCCCTACTATGAAAATTTTGTTAGATTTGACATACACTCTCGATGGAGATGAAGATTTTGAGCTATACTTCGGCTTACTGCGCAAGGATCAGTCTTTAGATGATTTATCGAAGGGTCTACCAAGCACCCCCAGCTTCAACGCCATGCCAGTGCCGATGTCCAAAGGCCTCTCACTCAGTGGTCTCGCCAGCGGCATGAGCTTCATAGGCTTCACTATTCAACAGTCCGTTGGACGGGTTGGAGGGTACAGTATGACTAGCATATCTGCTACTGTGCAATTCGACGACTGGAAGGAATATCTACCCGCAGGTCTGGTATCGAAGCTACTCGCTGGGGCCTCGACCAAGATTATTATCAAAAACCCGCTGAACAGCTCGGAGAGAAGTCTTGCTGTGAGCGTAAGCTTTCAGATACCGATCCCAGGGACCACAGAGCCGATGAGAAAGCTGGCGCTTGATTTTGTTGCGCAACCTCTCATGGCGACGTCCGAGTATGAGTATCGCATTTCTGCCAAGGTATCGGACCAAGGTCTCTCAGTGGTTGAAGCAGTTGATGCTCTTGGACTGGACGCTCTGTCTCCTGATATTCTCGAGGCTATACCGGCAATAGGAACTTCGATGCTGGCGCATGTTTTTGTCAAGACAATCTCAGTCGGTGTCAACCATAAAGACAAAAAATGGGAGGCTGGCGATTGGCTAGCAGATCTCTGGATAGACTCGCTGGACGACGTCTTCCCATCTGAAGCCATTTCTATCTATGACATATCGTTCTCCATAAGTCGATCTGGGAGCGTGCTGGTATGCTCGGCTTCGGGTAGTGTTTACCTCCCTAGAGTCCAGAAAGTGGTGGCTATTGATTTCAAGCCCCCTGCCAAGGACTTTGCAGGTATGTTGAACATAAGGAATCTTTACACTGAGAGACAAAAGGGTTACTAACAATGTTGACTAGGTTCCTTTTGCATGAGAGCCCCAGATGGGCTGTCGATTTATGACCTGCTCGTTTCGTTCGAGCTCCCAGATTTTGACCACGTTCCTATCATCAAAGGGCTACTCGACACAGAGCTCATGTCCGTCGATCTCGACCTAGCTCTGGAGGAAGATACCTCTTGGACCACTCCCAGCGGAAGATTAGAAATGCGTCTAGCTAATACCTTCGTTGGATATCTTGGGTTAACTGAAGTTACCGTTTCTGTCTTCTATCGTCGTCCGAACAAAGTCCTTGAGGAAGAGGCTCAAATCTTACTCGACGTAGAGGCGACCATGTTCGACGATGCTGCCAAGACTTTCTTAAGATACGACTCTCTTGAGGGCCGACTTGGGGTGTCTGTCAGAGCACTAAGACCGTTACCATTATCTATGGCCTTCACGACATTCTTACCAAAGGTCTTGAGCGACTACATGAACCCCATAGTTGGCGACTTGAACCTCAAAACCGCTATATTGGTTCTCAAAACCAAGGCACCGTACTCTATCAACGCGTTCCTTTTGCATCTGGCGGATGACAAGGTTGTGGCAGTAGAGTTTCTGCAACTCAAGTCACTCCTGATAGAGTACCGAGCTGGCCGTCAGATCCCAGAGATCGAGCAGCCTGTGGAAGTTGATCAAACCGCCGTGGATGAGGAGGCCGACGGTGCTGAGGTCTCAGCCGAGTCCATTGCACCTAGAGTAGATGCAATGAGCGGCGCCCAGCCCACAATACCTGATAAAGAAGAAACATCTCAGGATATTCCCCAAGATATCTCCGAGCCGCCACCTACCAAAGATATTCCAAGCAAGCTCAATCTGGTTGGCGTCGTGAGCAAAGCCACTACCGCTGCCAAAGTCACTGTCAAGTTTTCCGGGGCTGCCGCCGGCCATGACCGGACACTTTCTGTTATCCTTGAGCCAGCGAAGAAGGGAAGTCTGACAGTGCGAGGCCTCATTTCGCTACTTGGCATCACATCGGAAACGCTTCCCGTAGAGGAGCCTCCGAATTGCCCTAAGCTATTTGACGTGAGCTTAGAACACGTCAGCGGCAAGTTGGTTGCTGAGAACGACGAGGTTACCCAGAAGTCCAAACTTCTGTTAGAAAAGCTCAAGATCCTCGCCAAATCTGAGGGAACGGTTCAGGCGTTTGATAATCCATCGGTGAAGCTGGACAACGTCAGAGCCAACTTAACTTATAAGAGGATCAAGAAGGACGATGGGCAAAGGGTTTCGGTGTTGGATGGCTTTATCGAAGGCCATGTCCAAATATGCTCCGTCGATATTTGGGTTCGCTATTTTCGAGATCCGGTCAAAGAGTCGTCATGCTTCTCAGGTATAGCCACTTTTGATGGTACAGACACAACCAAACCACCAATCTCCTTGACTGATATCGGCAAGGCCGTGGGGATACCTAAGGACGCTTGGCTTGTTCCTACCGACCTAAAAGTGCCACAAGACTTGAAGGTTTCTGTCTTTGGCGTATGTTTCATTCCTGGAAACTGCTTCGAGGTGTCCGCCAGCGGTCAAGACATATGGAAAGGGAAGTTCGCTGGCCTTGAGCTTGACATCAAAGAGGTCAAGGCGCTCTTTCGAAGGAAAACCTCGCTTGATCCGATAACAAAGATTGCAAAGCCCGCCTATGAGGCCTTCCTCAAGGGAAAACTAGTGTTTGAAGGCTTTGTATCAGCTGAGGCATGGCTGTGCTTGAGCAAGACTAAAAACTCCATCTTGACAGCCGTTTTGACAAAAGCATTGCCGGATGGGAACGACCTCGAATCAATTACGAGCAAAATCGCCTCTGGGGAGCAGAGTGCATCCTGGGGTGCGCTCGTCCCCAAGTCAGATTCCCCGATTGACTTTGATCAGACCGGGCTGTTTCTTCACGTGGACTTCAAGAAATCAAGCTTTATGCTTTATGGCACCATAAAAGATATCGGATCTGCTCTTTTAATCGGAAGGAAGAAAGCGGACAGTGACAAGCGCGACTACATCTTTCTTCTCGAAGCCACAGACTTGGGCAAACTTTGGTCCTCTACTTCTGCCGACGTCATGTCCAAGTTCGACATTGAAAGACTTTCGATCCAGGTCATTAGCTATGATACAACCGTCAATGGGCTGCACCGTGCTCTGGAGCTGAAAGATGCTGAAGATGCGCCTGGAGACATCGTGGACAACGGAAAGCTCCTAGAAGGCGAGCCGCCGGAGGTACCAGAGACAGCAAATATCGTGGAAGTTTCGAAATCCACGACAGAAACTCTGCCCGGAGCGACCGAGATCAAGAAGGGTGCCTGGTTCTTCGTCTCTGTTGCTCTAAGCAAGCCTCAGCGTCCCATGACGGAGGCCATTAGCTTTGGCATGGAACCAAACCTCAAGGCTCGCGTAACAATCTACGCCGCAGTTGCTTCCGACCCGAGCGCCAGGCATTACTCTGTCGACGTTAGGAACTTAGTCCTCCTGGGCGGGTCCATCGAGGTTAACGGAAACGGGACCTATCACCCTGCCAAAGGATTGCTGGATATCAACGCGAATCTAACTCTGAAAGGCTTGCAAAAGGATGATATCTTATTCGACATCAACTTCAAGAAAAGCAAAAACCTGACGCACTTCGACATGGAGGCTTCATCCACGTGTCTAGCTGAGATCAAAACGCCGTTTGAGTCCATGTTCTCTGTAACTCTCAAGTCATTGAAGATCAGCGGCGATATCACCTACTCGGAGGAGAAGAAAGAGCCCGTATCACAATACCAACTAAAGGGAAAAGCAGAGATTGGGCGGAAAAAGACCATGCTCTCGGCCTCAGTAATTTTCAGAAAAGGCAAGCTAGCTGCTGCCGTTCTAGAATACCACCCATCAGACCAGGTATCCATCGTTGGAATCTGCTCTGATATCATACAAAGCGACGACACCAAGCCCATAGTCTGGAAGAAGAGCGAGTATGACGATATTGAGCTCAAATCCGTCACTGCAGCTTATTTGAAGGACGGCCTCCCTCTTACGGTGGATAAAATCCAGTACTCGGTCGGCTTTTCAATTGCTGCTACTTTGAAATTATTCGAACACGATTTCCTCGCTATGGTGAAGCTCGATGCAGCTCGCAAAGGCTTCACTATGGAAGCAACGTACTTGGGGGAGATAGACCTAATCTTTGCAAAACTGGGGAAAACAGGAGACATTGCAGGGCCAACGGTGGCAATCAGGGCGATGGAAGGAGAAAAGGTAAGTTTCATAGGCGGCCATTCGCAGGGTGAGCCTTACGATCCTAATGAATCGTGATAACTAACTTTTTCAGACTACTTACACTGTCAAATCCGGGTTTACTCTCTTCCAACATCCCAATTTCTACCTTGACCTCTCATACCAGCCGTCAGGAAAACCTGACGACCGCTGTTTCCTAGGCAAGGTTGGCTATATTGGTGAAATTCTCGGTAAGACGAACCCCGAGTTTGACTTTCACTACAAGCACGGCCGTTGGGGCTTTTCCGGCTGGGAGATGTCCAAAGACATGGGCGACAGACTTCCACTGGCCAAAATCATCGAGAAGGGCTCTAAGACAGACACAAACTGCGGAGAAATTATCGGCCTTGTCTGGAAAACCGTGGTGAAAACCAAATTCAACTTTAAGCTAAGCTTGCTCAATGACGATGAACATGAATGTAGCGGCGACGAGATCTGGGTTGAGATGAAGTGGTGGTACAGCATCACATTCTTGAACACAGAAATTGCGAACTTAGAGATCAACACAATGCCGCTCAGGTTCAAAGGGCCTTTCACCCTAGACGCGCTCGGCACAAAGTTATTTGACGTCATTCTTGACGAGAAGAATTGGGAAGCCATGGGCAAATCGCTCATGGGGAGGCCTGACGACTTTGGTCGTCTGATGGCCGCCGTGGCCTTTGAGAAATTGGCCGAGAAAACCGTTGCTCGGATCTTGTGTCGAGGAAGAAAGTACGACACCAAATATGAAGTCAGAACAGGAGCGAGATTCATCACCAACAAGAAGATGGACAACCTCAAGAAATCGCTTGACGATACTTCAACCAAAGCCACGGATTCTTCTGCGAGCACGACCGTCGACGGCGCCATGAGCGGCATTAGCTCTGCCCTGACTTCCATCTCTAGCCTTGCAGCGTCAATAGGAGGTTTCCTTGCAGCCGACGTCGCCGCGAAGATCATGGAGGGCGACGATGAAGAAGAGAAGAAGCAGCTGGAGAAAGATGTGGCCGATGCGTCCGAAAACGTGGCCGAGATTCAACGCCAGGTCGAAGTGGCAAAGCAACGTGTAAGAAGGGCGCTTATTCTAGGTGCTGCTCCCGTTGCCAAGTTCGTGGGAGGCCCAGATGATGAGGCCAGAATCAATGTTGGGTGGGAAAGCTCTCTACCCAACTTCAAAGACGACAAAGGGGTGGCGTTCGACTATCACAACTTCCAGGATGTGACTTGGGAGGTTGCTTACAGCAAAACCCCTGGCGTGGACAGTTCAGCCCTGCAACAGACGGCCACCAAATATGAGGACACAGCTACGGATGCGGAATGGACCTTCACCAAAGTCGTTTACGTCTCGGTTAGAGCCAAGTTGACAAAGAACGGGGTCGTTCTAGAAGCTGCAGAATGGAAAACTACTCCGCTTGAGCATATCCCTTGGCTTCGACCCCCTATAGGCTTCGGGTTCAATGTCCACGCAGACGGTGACTGGTTCAACTTTGACGTGCCACCTACCCTACAAGATGCTGGAGTCTACGAGCTGTCATTGGCAGACTCAGAGAGCTTTACGACAGGAACTAGCCTATACAGCACTCGCATCGTCAAAAACACGAATGCGGAGATGATACGGGTCCGCGTTGAGGAACTAGGTCCCGACCTCAAGGGCCATAAGACTGTCCAAGCCTACCTTCGTCAAGTTTCCTCTGATAAAAACGCTTTTCATGATTCGCCATGGTTCATCGCGCCGCAGAGCTACACTATTGAACCAGCGTTAATGTCGCTCCAGGCGAACATGGTACAGGGCCGAATCGTCGCCTCGTGGATGCAGCCTGGATCTTCGATGGGAAAAGACTACGAGATACGAGCGACTAGGGAGGATGGAAGATGGGCAGACCTGCGTGATTTGGTGCAGAGCCCCGGGAAAGAGAATGAGCGAAATGTAGACTTTGACGGCTTGTGCTTCAGACACGGCGAGACCGTCACCATCGCTGTGCAGCCAAAGTCGCCTTCCGGTGGTACTCTATCGTTGGTAGCCACCGCGACCGTCATAATACACTACCCTCCGATGCCCAGGATCTTAACGTCGACCCGAAACGATGTCCCTAGCAACACTCTAACACTCGTGGTTCAAGGCAACGCCCTTATACCCAAAAGCACCCTGCTTGGCCTGACGTTGAAGACGACTCTCTCGTCGTCGTCGAATATCAGCCTAGAACAAGTGTTTGATTCAGTCATCGGCCACAGTGGTTGGGCGATAATTAACTTCACCCAACTTCTCCCTCACATTGATTTACGAGCTGGGCAGGTGTCGGAAATTCAGGCGTACACCAAAAACGAAACATCAAGTAGCGCATTATCCGACCCATGGAATATGCCAAGTATCCCGGCCGGCCTAGAGCTTACTGGCGAGTTCGACCTGAAAATGAATCTTGACGGCGGAATCGACGTCAAGTGGCCAGCCGGAAAGCCTGGCTTCACGAGGGTGCTCAGGCTGGAACTCGAGACTGACCTGACAGTGTATGTGACAAAGGAGTGGAGGTCCGACGTGGATGGCCCGACCTTAGCCAAGGAGGAGATAAAGATGATAAAAGCCGGGATGAAGGTTGCCGTGTTCAGAATGACGATGACGTCTAAATTAACGGGGTACAAGGAGAGGAAGTGGATTGTCATAAATCAGGACAAGCCTATGCCTCCTAAAGCGGACATAACAGATATTTGACCTAGACATGACTAGAAACGTATAATACTGAGTTTCTAATTTCCATGTAGGGTGGAAAGTCATTTCTCTTGTCATGACTATAAGAAGGTTGTCTCGCGGATGGGTCACGAAGACGGGCAATGCCAGAAGATTATTGTTACCGAATATTTCTCTTCGTCGTTGATCAACTATGTAACTAAAACTCTTTTAACACTCTGCACAACTGACTTTGCAAGTGGAGGTGTGCAAAAGGGGGTTTAGTGTGGATGATTTGCTATCTTTGTAATGGCAATACTCAAAGGCCAGAGGTGTGTCCTGGCTGAGCCAATACTGGATGAGGATCCGGCATCGGCATATGCCTTGCAGTTTGCGGGTGAGTGGTTGTCGATCGTGAGTGAGCTGACCTGGTTTTCGGTTTGGCGGCGAGGATTGCCACGGTTTGAGGTGTCTATTTCGGCGCAGTTTCGGCGCATTTTCAACAATAGTAAGGGGTGTAAGCAGACTTCAAAGGAGGGATCGATATTGGGGGCTATTAAGAAGAATGTCCCATAATCCCATATAACAGTGAAGGCAGCACGTTGTGCAGTGACATAACGAGGATCTAGTTCCAGTCGGTGGGAAGCCGGGGCTTCCCTATCAAGCGTGTGGAAGAAAACACGGGGATGGCTGCTATCAAATACAATTTCATTCACACTGAGAAACCCCTATATCCTAAGATCATTACATATTAAGTTAACATATAAACTTAGAGATTATCTTAGGACTTATTTAGGGATTTTAGTCCAATATTTCCACAGACATAAAGTATAATATACTTAGCGTGTACGGTATTTTCTTCCACCCGCATGCCTACGAGGCAATTATACCAGAACTCAACTGGCCATCGCTAATATTCGTTAACAAATATAGCTTTTGGCGGTATAGCTGCATTGCTGCATAACATTGGTACCAGCACGATCAGAGCTTGACAACAAATGACACCACGGTCGGGGTGACTGGGACTTTTCCTTCCGGGGATGCTGCCATAGTGGCTCTAGAGAACTAGTCGTTAAGTAACTTAAGTTGATAGATTTGCTAGATCAGAATCGGCAGACAAATGCCACTGTTTATGCATCGCTGCATCTAGAGTCGCTCGAACAAATGCCAAGGAGCTAACCTGTTCGGCCTTGCGTGGCCCAAGGAAAAGGGGCATCGTCGTACAAGTGGTCAACACACTTTGAAAAATCATTGAAGGACTGGAGCCTGAAGTTCATCTAAGCGGAGCAGGTCTTGACTTCTTTGAGTACACTCACATCGGTGCAGATCTGCTCAAGTCGCAGCCTTGATCGGCATACCGCGCAGCGATTATCGAGTCACGTTGTCTTCGAGCCGTTCCGAACGGCCACATCGAAGCGCGCATTGTCAAAGTCAATGACTACGTTATTTGGGCATTTTTCCGACATGAATATCGAACCGGTTGATGTTTCAGTGGATTCCACGCATGTTGTTCTGCATCTCTCGGCGTGCTGAAGGTCTTATGGCAGTCCTTCTGACTTTTCGGTGGGCAGGGGAACCGAATCTCCAGATAGATGGCCTTCTCGTGAACCTTGGCAGATGATTTTGCACTGAAGGTCTTACCTGAATGAGTCAAACAAGGGCGGCACTGCTCCTGTTCGTAAGACGGAGTTTATACGGCGAGGTTCGCTTATGAATGAAGCGAATAGAACCCTTAGATGAGTTCAGCAGAACTGTTTTGTGGGAAATGGCAAGGTTGGATTATCAACTGGCCTTCACCAAGTCGGAAGTAGAACTATGCCCCCCTAGAGCTCAACTAGTTTGATATCTTGTAAGGTGCCGAACGACAAGTTTTGTTTTAGCATCATCATTAGTATAGTTTTCTGCCAAGACTACGACGATATGTGATCGTCTTCCACCCCCCCGATCGTTATCTCGAACTCGTCCTACCCTCGATGCAGATTCCCTATTTACTCCTAGATCAGTAGTCAATGTCACTAGGCTTTATGGGCAAGAAGACCAACAGTGAGACATTTGAGCGACGCGTCTCATCCACCCAACCCAACACTCTTTATTGCTGTGTAAGAAGTCGCTCAAGCCAGCCTGCGTGAACATCAACGGACTACAAAGCCATGCGGAGTTCTCCCAGATCCCTTGCCGCCGTAGTCCTTAACAAGACATCGTCATGTTATCCATGTCTCTCAACATTCGTCGGCATCGCTCTCAGCGTCTCTCTGGTCGCCTTGTGTAGCAGCGATCGATGCTCGCAGTTTCTCAAAACTGGGCGTTGCTACCACTTTATGCCGATACGAGCTCCAAGCCCGCGCGACCGCGTCGGGCGTTCGTTGTGGAAAGTGTAACTGTGCAGAAACAGATCGTCAGCCACTGGGACTCAAGAATCAAGATTAAAGGCAAGAATCCAATACTAACGAATATATCTTTCCAAGGGAGATTCTCGGCCTTTAGTGCACATAGAAGCTCCAGGTCCTTTGTGGACCAGGCATTGTAGTGGGATCCCCGTGGTTGGCGGGACTGAGTAGTGGTCAATATAGTCAGCTCTGCGACTGCAGAAGACGCAGAGACCGGGAAGCTTACCAAAAGTTCGCCCAGCCTGTTGCGACTGATGTCGTCTTTGGTTCCATTCGACTTGGTTCCTTTTGACTTGGGTCCCTTTGACTCGTTTCGATTCGATTTGGTGATATTCGACCTTGTTCCATTTGACTTCCAAGGTCGTTGGCCAGGTCCTTCGGGCAGTGGTGTTCTGCCCTTCTTCAGTGCTTTACGCTGCCAAGGACGTAATCTCTGATCCATATTTAGTAGAATGATATAAAAACCAAGGTTTTATAAGGTATCAAGTACTGTTGATTTGAGACTAGAATGGAAAATTTGCAGGAGAAAGGTAGGAAGTTGAATGGCGAAGTGAGCATTCGCCTTAAGACCTTGAGGCTGGGCTGGTTGACAGCTGGGAGTGGGGACTGCCACCTTGACTGTAGAGCTGGCAAACAAACCAAGTACTAGTAGACAGACCGCCTCTTGTTCTCTTGAGGCCACCTTACTAGTCATTTGTTTTGAGGGAACGGTGGAGTGAAAAGGTGAATGCAAAGTGAGAAATCAACAGAGTTGCTACCATTGCCTGGTCCAGCCAGCAAACAGGTATTCGGATTCCGAGTTGGACACGCTAATAACATTGCAGCTCACCTTTGAACAAGATACACAATACCTTCTGAGAATCCATCGAGAGGCGCATCAGTTACCCAGTGTAAGAGGGTCATCATTCCGTGATAGAAGTGTCCGAGGCACCCTCGAGGCATGTTAGAGTCAGTGAACTGTCGCTCGCCAAGGTGGATATATCGCTTCTGGGCCATAAGGTTTCCGGGCACCAAAAGGTCGTGATGCAGGATCGTTTCCCATGCTGATCCGGTCCTTATGCTGGGAATGCCCTGGTTATGTGACATGGGAGCGGCCTTTGATATCAGGTGAAGAACCCTCAAAGTGGGTGACTTGAGCTGCGGAGAGAAGCGGTCGGTCATTCATAGGCTATTAAAGGTTCGCGAAAAGAGCCAACTCTTAGTACTGGGACCTAGGATCCCGCCTACCTTAAAGGAAACTGCTGAGAAAATCAGGGTGGGAGCAATTGACGCTCTGTCTGACGACGACATGGAGTCATTAGAAGAGACCTCTGATGAGAGCTCCAGCGAAGATGACTCTGCCTCCACTGATTCGGAAAACTGGTGTGGGGGTCTGGAAGGATGGAAAGGGAGGATATGAGGAGCTGTTGAAACGAGTAAAGGAGGAGATGGGGGCCACCAAAGAGCCTGCGGGAGACCTGGAGAGTTGTGTCGTGGACCTGGGTGACCCCGGACGCAGGGTTCATGGTATAACGAGGGCGCCCAAACCGCTTGCGACTCAAGCCCGACAGCTAGACTGGGTTTTCATGCCAAAGACAGCGCGAATGCAAAACGGCGAAGTGACATGTTCTAACAGGATGCATTCTTGTGAGAGTCCAACTGGCGAACAACGGCAACTCAATCATCCGTCACACGGTTATCGGCCAATCACGGAAACTCGAGAAGAGGGGCTTCCTGTTTCGGGCTCGGGTATGGTCAGCTTGAATGTCTTCGTTCTTCATATCATCAGCAGTCATCGAAGAACAGAGGCACAGACATGGAAACCCGGGCACAAATCATTGCAGCTCCCGCCAGGCCCAAACAGATCTACAAGAAATCCATATTCCTCGCTGGAACTACCAGCAAAACGGGAGAGCCTGACTGGCGCGAGACGCTCACTGACGCACTTGCTGAGTGGCCCATCACCATCTTCAATCCCAAGCGCGACGACTGGGACTCGATATGGACAGAGGATTTCTCTGACGAGCGTTGGAAGGAGCAAGTAGAGTGGGAGCTTGAGATGCAGGATCTAGCGAACGTTATTGTCGTCTTGTTCCACGGCGTAAGCTCTGCACCAGTCAGTCTGCTTGAACTGGGCCTGCATGTCCGATCGGGAAAGGTAATCGCCTGCGTGCTTGACGGATACAGTAAGAAAGGCAATGTCAAGGCCGTGTGTTTGAGATACCAGGCGACGTTTGTGGAGACAGAGGACGATCTGAGAAGAACAGTCATCGAAAGATTGGACGAATCTGAAGATTCTAGCGAAACCCAATTACTGATTATTTGAGTCATTTTCGAAGATTGAGGTAAGTCCACTCATCAGAGTCGCATGGGCATAGCAAACGCCAAACTCATTCTAGAAGCCAGCGGCGTTGATATTCTCATGTTACCATGATGAAAACAACGGTATTCACCGAACTGGCATCCGCATCTCACCGAGACATGCCTAGCCGCAGATTCCCCGTACTTTAGCCGATTACCGCTTCAAACGCCTGGGCCACTTATATCCCCACTCTCCGTCAAAGGTTAAAGAAGTGGCGGGGAATCTTTTGAACAACAAGCTTTATCCAAGGACGTTATTTATATATATACTCCAGTATTCTACTGCGCGCTCCACTCGCTCAGGACATTGATCTCGCTCTCACGAACTTGCTTGAACACTTGTATTTTACACTGTATCACTCACCATGGACGACCAATTCGGAGGACGCACTGACGATGACCTCTTCTACGACGACTTCGAACCGGTCGTGAGCGACACCGTCGTCACCTCAGTCGCGGTCCCAATTATCTCGAAGCCAGCTCTCGTCACAGAAACCGTACAGAAGTCAAGCCCTACACCAGACCCTTCCCCGGCGGTACCTTCGTACGAACCGACGCCAACCCCAGAACCTGTGCTAGCCCCTGCTCCGGCGCAAACAACTTCTAGGGTCTTGCCGCCTGCGAAAACCCTCGCCGACTCGCGATACGCAAGCAAGCCGTCCCCGAGTCCCAAACCCCCTCGCCAAACACCTCCCCAAACCTCCAATGCGCCCCCGAATGCGCCCACAGCACCTAAAGATGTTGGCGGACGACCCTCCCAAAACACAGCGGGCAACTCTGCGGCCCGTCTCCAATCCGGCGCCAACCCGCGACAGAAGCTGACCGACACGGAGCTCACAGCCAAGATGGCCAAGATGAAGCTTGTGTCTGCAGAGAAGGCGCGCCAGTTTGAGAAAGCCGAGCGCGACGAAAAGGAGCACGCCGAGGCCTACGCGCGCGGCATGCAGGAAGCGCGCAAGCGTCGCGTTGAGGAGGCCGAGAAGCGCAAGCGAGACGAAGAGGGCCGACGTAGGATGGACGACGAGAGAGCTCGTAATCGCGACCGGAAACTGAAGGCGCTCGGGATGAAGGAGGGTAGCTGGGATGAGGGCAAGCAGGCTCTCGAAGAGGAGGAAGCGAGAAAGGGCTTCCGGGGTGCCAATGGCGGAATACGAGGCTCGACTAGCACTGGTCTAGGATCTAGTCGATACGCCAGCAACGGTGAAGAGCACGACGTGGACCGCTTCTTGGACGATCGATACCGGGGGCGTGGTGGTGGCCGAGGGCGCGGAGGGAGAGAAGCTCGAGGAGGACGA